>CAIGRR010422163.1:0-10793 GCA_903798365.1 Fraxinus sp. 1973-6204
ATTCATTTGAATGGGTTTATGTATGAGCATGGTTGTCATCAATGTAATTTGTGGGTTTCTTTATTTATGACTCCGACATGTAAATACCGAAAAACAATATTGGGTCGTGTTTGTCCAAGCATAAATTATAGATTTTTTTTTAAAGTGGAGTTTTAAATCTGTATGCATCATGATGTGGGATTTTGTAGCTAATACTCCTTCAAATATTTTTTTTCATATACATAAATGTAATCCAAAGCAAAATATGATGTTCATTTTATTATTTTCTAATTGATGTGGGTTTCTGTAGCCTATGTTGATTGATACAGATTTGGGTGGTTCTGAAATTGATATGTTTTTTGTAACTGATATCAATGGATGTTCATAATGATTTTCAGCATATGGACTAAAGAAGTAAGTAGAGGTGGAAATTGTAGAAGAGAGACAACAAAGTGGTAGTGAGGTGATGCTACTGCAGTAGCTAAAGAGGCTCCTGAGAGTACTGGTGAGACGCGTGAGTACCAAGATCAGGTGGGTTCTCCTATCTTCAGTATGAATTTCATGATTTCCGTTGTTTTGGGCAAAATTAGAAAATAATTAACAGTTAAATATCTTGTGTTCACAATTTGATGCATGACTGTTTTAACAATAACTCAAGTTATTAATGAAGGTAAGTTGAATCTTTTTCGTTCAAGTACAATTAGATTGGTACTTCAATGAGACAGATAGTGCAGAAATAAATTTTCTGGTATGGGTGTATAATGTTTATCTATGCTGAAAAATGATGGTTTTCATCATAATTTTGTCACAAATGGTATTGATTCCAGGTTAGTCGATTATTGGACTCAATAATTCATAGTTTATGCAGCACAAGGAAGTTCTTCTTAGAGAGCTCGTGAGGTGAGGATCTCTTTTCTTTGTTGGTTGATTGAGAAATGTCAGAATTTTTGGTTCCAACTAGGATTATTGCTCATATTTTGGGTTTTTTTAGTGAGGTTATTTTTTACTTCACTCATTTTTTGTGTAGCAATGCAAGTGATGCTCTTGATAAATTAAGATTTTTCAATGTAACCGAGACTAGTGTACTTGGAGATGCTAGTAAGCTTGAGATTCGTATTAAACCCGATCCAGACAATATACCATCACCATAACGTGGGTGTCACAATATTGTTTCCATTCGAAATTGTTCAAATGGAAGGAGTTACTTAGTTTTTCCATGGTTGCAGGGATACTGGTAATTAATGACAGAAGATGAACTTATAGACTGACTTTGCACTTTTGCTCAGAGTGCCACTTTTAAATTCCTAAAAGGCTTCGATCATATTATTAATTTGTGATTTACATATTTATCGATCATATTATTGATTTGTGATGTTTGTAAGCAGTGTGTCCATAACCTTTTGATCATAATATTGATTTGTGATTTACAGATTTGATTTAATATTGTGAGTTATGTATTGCTATGAATGAATGAATAATGAAATTAATGATGAATTTTCAAGAAATTGTTTAATTGGAAACCGTGGGTTTGGGTTAAAAAAAATCGACTTTGTCTACTGTGTCTCCGTGCGTGCACTTTTTTTTTATATTGAAATACATAATACATATTCTTTTATTAGCCTAAAATTGTCCGGGTTATGGAGAGGAATGAAAGAAGATAAATAAATTCGAGAGGTTTATCTTTCTTTTTTTAATTAGATTAGGATCCAGACAATATACCATCACCATAATGTGGGTGCCATAATATTGTTTCCATTCGAAGTCGTTTAAATAGAAGGAGTTGCTTAGTTGTTTCGTGTTTGTAGGGATACTGGTAATTTAATGACAGGAGATGAACTTATAGACTGACTTCGAACTTTTGCTCTAGCACTTTTAAATTCCTAAAAGGCTTCGAAGGTATCTATTACTATCAATATCATATTCGTCATGTGGTTTAGCATCAAAGGTAACAAGACTTGTGATGTTTGTAAGCAAGGTGCCCATGACCTCTCGATCATATTATTGAAGATTAAGAATCCCCCAACTGTTGTAAGAAGGTTTGCATCTGTACCACAACATAGAGAAATGACTTCTTGCAGGCAAGTCAAGCCAATACATGCATTTGTTTTGTCAATTTTAGCCTTTTGTCCTTGATTATTACTCTGGCAATCCCCTAATATTTATCTATGAGCAAAAGAACTAGTTAATATTTCTTTCATTTGATTTGAAAATGGTTCTTTGAATAATGTATATGATATTTACATATCTTGAATTGCTTTTAACACAACTGAATCTAAGACCTCAATTTATTTGAAGTGTAGTTTATGATTGATAGCATGCTCAAACTTGAAAGTTCTATTTTTATTTACAACTAAATAGTGAACGTTGTATCACAAACCAAGAAGATGTTTCTTGTAAAAATATTTAATCTATGATTGGATTTTAGGAGAGTCATTCTAAATTTAGTGATGAATACTTTAGATGCTCAAAATGCATACCAATAAGCATTCATCCCTGAAAGATAATTTTTGAACTAACATTTACTATCATATGTTATGCTACTTGTCAAATGAAATTATCCTTCTCTATATGTTTTTAATAATTTGATGTCATTCCAATTCTTTTCCCTAGAATGTTTATTAGCTATGCCAATACAGTAAGTTTTATGATCATTTTCTATTTTAAAGGGGGTATTAAGGCCAGTACTACGATGTGTCTTTGATTTTATTTTGGTTTTCTTGAATTGTTTTTGATTCTTTTCTTTTTAGTTTGTAAAGGTAATCCCAATTTGTATTTCGAAATGATTTTTATTTTGCAGTTTCCTTTAAGATCCTACTCGTAACCAACATTGTTCTGTTTAGATATTTTTTACAATTAAGATGTAAATTAGTTAAAATTCTAGCTAAGTTTGATGAATGCATGTCTACAAATTTAGCTTTATTGAGCAACATATTTTTTCTATGTCAAGTATGAAAAAAATTGGAATAAGAATAATAGAAAAGGAAATCCAATGAAAAAGATAATCTGCATGAAACTAAAAGCATAAAACTGGATTAGACAATAAGACATTATGATATTGAGCTCAACAATTACGGTTATTCTTGTTGAATTATTAATAGTAAGTCTACAAGTGAGAAGTGAGAAATCTCTCAATAACAACTAAGAAATCTGCCTTTTCAGCATGTGGAATTCAAAATAGACTAATATGGATCATGTCTCGAAGACTGATAGACAATTCAATGGCATTTATAGGGATCATCATGATGGAAGTCATATATGCTAATATGGCTTATCTATTTTCAATAAGAATGATTTGTGCTCTGATTTTTTACTCTATTTATAGGAGGAAGTGGATGCTATTTTTGTGAATACAATAATCACCGGTATTCAACAGCACAATATTGGTTGCTTTTCGTAAATAATTTCAAGATCTTATACCTTATTTGCCATAAACTTTCATGAATATCAATAATTTCAAGATATTATATCTTCTTTGCTTTTCGTAAATAGTTTGAGCTTAGCAAGAATGTATAACAAGTTTCATGATGCTTTAGCTTGTAACTTAACTATGATGGCGTGTGTGATGCTTATGAAATGTATATATCATCCTTTGTTTGCTCTTGTGAATGTTATTTTGTAGTTTGTCTTTGTCTATTAATTAACATTCCTTCGGGAAGCATTAACACAATTATTCTAAAATTGATTCCTTGATCATGACTCTTTTTTTGAAATTGTCGATAAAAAATTCTTGTATCTCATATGTAGTGCTTATGAATGACACTCTTTCTTATCATATAGCTGTTCTTGTATCTATTGGTTCCAAGAAAATTGGTCAGGTTATTGCATAAATAGAATCATATAGTATAGCACTCCATTATAGTTTTGCAAGAGTGTAAATTACATCTATGAGTTCCTGTAGATAGTGTTCCATTTCTACTTGGTCAATGTAACACATTTTTACCGAAGGCAGTAAATTTGTTAGTATATCATTTATTTACTGCAAATGCTCAAGGCTTTGCAATTTTTAGTGAATGGTCTCTTTCTACAACTATTTTGCTACACGAATCATTGTGTTTTTTTACAAAGACACTCCAATATGTAAGTAGATATATTGAACCTAGAAAGGGTAAAATATGAACACCAATTATATTTTCATTGGACACTTTCACCCCATTCTTTGTTTGCATCTATAATTCTGGATAATCAAAGGTATTTTTTTTTCCTTGGTAACAATGTTATTATCCAACATTTCTTTCAAGAAAAATAGCTGGTTATTATAAATGTTACTTCAAAATGTGTTCTAATTTACCTTAAGTAAACTACGAAGTTCAACACTTATCTTTAACGTTTCAATTATCAATATTACTAAATAAGATTTAATTAGTGATGTCTCAAAAATGACCAAAAATTACTCCACGCTATTACATAGCCAACTACACTACGGCAAGTGCTTTGTACGTGTGTCTTACAAGTGTACAGAAAAAATGCTAGGAAAATTACCAGAATGTCATAGTAGAATTTCATTGGACTTTTGCACAAAAAGCAGATTTAAAACAAAAACGCTACAGGTACAGGAAAACGCAACCGAAGGCATACAGGATTTCAGAAGTTAATTACGTGGCAAGAACGGTGATTGGAGGCCGGTTTAACTCAAAGTAGACCAAAACCGGGAAGAAATTGCAAAATCGTCTACAAACTCCCATTTTTCCCAAATCAATTCATTCTACAGCATTTCCTTCATCAGCCGCACCACCCGCCGCCTCAAACATCGCAAGCAACCGACACCTCATTTTCCACGAAATCGTAGTATCTCCTCCCCCCAACACTTCTTCACCTCCGGCCAAACTTGTTTCTCCATCTCCGGCAACACCATCCACCACAAGCAGTCACGAGTTCTTTCCAGACAAAGCTATTGTTACGAAAGCCCACCGAATCCCAACATCAACATTTTTCCTGAAAACAAAGGGCTTTCGTTGCAAATGACCGACAAAGGTATATTGTGATGTCTTCTAAATTGGCATCGCTGCATTGTAATTGGTTTATTGCTTGAACTATACATAAATGGGTTTCCAAAGTTTATAATGTAAGATTTTACATAGTGAGAAAATTAGTTTTCTCATGCGATTTATGTTCATTTGGGCATCTGATTATATATAGGTTAGCCGATACATTTTCAAAATTTGAGAAATATACATAAATTGGTTTCCAGATTTTACAATGTGTAATTTTCCATAAATTGGTTTCCAGATTTATACAGTTCAATATGAAGCATCATGTAAATCATCAAATTAGATGATTCTCAATTTATGATATTTTAAGGGTAAAAACAAATTCTCTTATAAAACAAAGAATGACGATATTTGGAATTGGAGGTAACACTGTTGGCTGAATTCATACTAAAGCTGGAGATAAATAGCATTTGCGAGCATATAGATTTAGTTGTGTGACTTGTGATACTATTTTTTAATCAAGCGGCAGAGTTCTGCTCTTAGTTATATATAACTTTACAATTTCTAACAAAATTAGAATTTTTGTTGCAGGAAAAGAAATTGTAGGAGATGAGAATCATGATTTGTTGTTGGAATGTGATAACGAGAACATAATTGAGCATTTGAACACATTGGAGAATGAAAATGTAGGAGGAGATGTTGCGACTGGGCTTGAGGTGGGTATGATGTTTAAGAGTGAGAAAGAAATTTCGATTTCTACAAAAGATATGCTTACGTCGTAGGTTTTCCAGTGAGGAAATGAAATTCGAAAAGGACGGACGATGGAGTTATGAGATATGTCACGTTCACATGTAGTCGTGAAGGTCAAAGAAGTTATGCTACGGGCGGTTGAGGTTCCTTGAAGCCGCAACCAACAAGTCAAACAGATTGTAAAGCAAGAATTTCTGCATCTTTAGGTACTCTTGGAGTACAGAGAATTAACAAAGTAAACCTCGAACACAATCATAAAACAAGTCCTTCAAAGACACTGTTGTTTCGATGCAAACGAAAATTGAATGCGAGTGCGAAAAGAAAACTTGAAGTGAATGATATGGCAGGAATCCCCTTACATAAGAGTTTTAACTCCGAGGTTGTGGCAGCCGGTGGATGTGAAAACATGACGTTTGTGGAGAAGGATTGTAGGAATCACATCGAACAAGTCAGACGATTATGACTTGGAGAATGAGATGTCAATGCTATACAGTCGTACTTTTCAAAGATGTAAGTAGCATGGATTTAGACGATGATTCACAATTGAAGAATGTATTTTGCGCAGATAATAGATGTATGCAGTCTTACAAGGAGTTTTGTAATGCTGTCACTTTCGATACTACGTATCTCACGAATAAGTATGTGTCTTCGCCCCTTTTGTTGGTGTAAATCATCAAGGATAATCGACGTTGCTTGGCTGTGGATTGTTATCGAATGAGAACACATGAACTTTTGTCTAGTTGTTCAAGACATGGCTTGAGTGTATGCATGGTAAAGCTCCAAACAGAATAATTACTGATCAAGATAAGGTAATGCAAAATGCAATTGAGATTGTTTTCCCGAATACGAAGCATATATGGTGTTTGTGCCACATTTTGAAGAAATTGCCAGAAAAGTTTGGCTACCATGTCCACAAGGGCTCGATATTTTCTGCTATACACACCTTAGTATACGATTCACAATTTGTTGAAGAATTCGAGGAAGGTTGGAGGGTGATGCTCCATACGTATGATTTGCATGGTAATGATTGGTTGTCGGGATTGTACAATAACAGAGGTCATTGGGTGCCTTGTTTTTTAAGAAACACTTTCTGGGCAAGGATGTCCACAACTCAACGAAGTGAGAGTATGAATGCATTTTTTGATGGATATGTGCATTTGAAGACGTTGTTAAAGCAGTTCGTCGAACAATATGAAAGAGCACTGAGAAACAAGGTTGAGAAGGAGTTTGTTTCTCTTGTTTGTGTGTGATGCGAGCAACGAACATCGTTTTGCAGGTAAGTTGAGCCAACAATGAAGACCTATCTACTCGTCCAAGCACAAGGGGGTTCGCCACTAGTGGTAGATTGATTTTGATATAAAGTTGTCCCTTTTCTAATGCACAATATTTGAGGTGTCCAGGAATTTTGAGGGCACGCGATAAGTTATAGCTTTGTTGAAATTTTTCCTCAACAGTGTCTAAGTAGGACTCCAAGTCCTTTTTTCATACCCATGTTATATTTATTGTAAAATTATTATGTTTATGAAGTCATTTGGTGAAACAAGACTATCAAATATCTTATTCCTTGAGGTTAATTATTTATGTTAGAAAATTCTCACATTGAAAAAATTGATGTAGAAAATCTGCACAAGAATAGATCTAATAGCTTTATGGTTAAGATGTATAGGATTTCCCTCCATAACCTTGTGCATCATCTAGTCAAACACTCAGTGGAATTAATTTGTTCATCTATTCTGAAAAAGCCATAAAAATTCCAGTTCGGAAGGAGACCACTGAATTTAATACATTACTTATTACTTATAACCAGAATTTAATTGCATCACTTGCAAAGTGAAGCGGTATTTGTAGTTAAAATAGGACTCATGATCTCATTGTATGAAAAATAAAAAACAAAATACAAAATCACCTTTGAAACTTCATGCACTACGCGAGATGGATCCGTCCCTCCGAAATAATTGATTATCCGATCAAAAATAAGAGTCACAAGTGGCATACAACATCCCTATTATTTGAATACACACACAAGACTATAAATGTGGCTTCATCAAACATAATCCATGAACTGCTAAAATTGATGTTCATAAATTTTCGATTTTGTGTTCTAAAAATAGCTTAGTTGAACTCAATTTTGTTAAAGATAGATGCAAACCACAACAAGATATGTTAACGTAGTAAGAAAAATATGTCCGAACCGTCAATATATTAAAGCGATTAGCATAATAGTGAACCTATGTCCAATGCTCAACCAACTTTAACAAAATTAACCATCTTAATAAAAGCTTACTATGACCAAAAAGTTTGTACGTTAAAACAAACCATAAAGCAAATACAAAATGACGTCATAGTACTCTATCTACCACAAACTGAACTCTTATCACCAGTTCAAGTCGGTCATTTTCCTTTCCCATCACATTCGGCAATTCCTTTTCCCTTACGAAATGTTAAGTGCAATGATATGTCGACGTCTCGTTTGTTGGTTATTCGAGCTAGACTGTCAAATATTATTGGCAAGTCTTCATCTTTCTCGTTGGGCTCATGATTCGTCGCTTCATTAACGGTACTCGATTCCCCGTTTAAATCTTCTTTTTTCACCCAGTCGAAATATGCACAGTCAATACTACACTTGAAGACACAATGGCCTTTTGTTTACAGCATCCCATTCGACCTCGAAACAATTCCGAACTCCATGTTTACACGAAGGGCATCTACGTATTGTTTAGCATTGAAATAAGTAGTGAGTGTTACTTCTACAATTGTGACAAACTCCAAAATTCCTTCCTCTCATTCTAATTGACAACTATTGATGAAACAAATAAACTCACATGAATGGTATTGAAATATGAAGTCCCACGTTAAAGAAAGCAAAGAAGTACAGTTTTCTCTTATTCACACTGTAATAATAATTGTCGAAAAATGTTCGAGATTAAAACTTCCAATTATTTTCCCCCAAATTAAGAGAAACGATACAACACAAAACGCAAATCAAAATAATCACACACATTTGCAGACGTGAAATTGGGGTTTTAAATTTTGATGAAATTCCCAATTTCCAAATAAAATTCAAACAACGGCTCCATTTAATCCCTAAAATTTACATACCTAGTTAGCTAGTTCAACAAATTCACAGAGATTCACAAATCATAAATCATATATTCAGATTTGCTCCCGGCAACTCCATTCCCTAACATAGTTGGCTAGTTCAACAAATTCTCAGGCATTCCCAAATCACAAATCATATATTTAGACTACAATTTTCACCATAACTAATTGTTTAGAGATCGCGATAAAATAAACACACAAAATAATTTAGAGACTTAAGTCTGTACTAACCTTGGGAAGTGGATAGATTTGGCGACGGACGGCGGTGGCAACTGTTAACAATGGGATGCTGACGGCTGAATCGACAGCAGCAGCAGCAATTGCAAAAGCTCTCTTTTCTCGCCTTGACTGAATCGGCAGGTGAAGAAGTGTTGGGGGAGGATATACTATGATTTGGTGGAAAATGGGGTGCCGGTTGCTTGCGATGTTTGAGGCGGCTGGTGGTGCGGCTGATGAAGGAAAGGTTGTAGAATGAATTGATTTGGGGAAAATGGGAGTTCGTAGACGGTTTTACGATTTCTTCCCGGTTTTGGTCCACTTTGAGTTAAACCAACCTCCAATCACTGTTCTTGCCATGTAATTAACTTTTGAAATCCTGTATGACTTCGGTTGCGTTTTCCTGTACCTGTAGCGTTTTTGGATTTAAAATAGTCAATTAAAATTCGTGACATCAACATCGTCAATTTCTTTAACAATTTTCCTTGTACAAACAGCTTTATATCTTTGTATAATAATGTCTGCAACCACCTATTGAAATATGCTTATGCACATTAATAAACAAGGCGTTAAAATCATCATAATTGCAACTAAAATATCAATTAAGCCCACGTGTAAAATTTCACCAACCACCAAAAATAATTACATGTCGAGGCCTAAGGCGGGTTGGGAAGGCGAACACGGGGTCTTGGGGAGTCATATGACCCAACTTTATTTTATTTTTTATTTATTTTTTTCTTCTATAAAATTCTTTTTGGTATCGATTGAAATCTAAATTTTAATCTAAATCAGAGTTAACAATTAATTTTAATAATATATTTTATATGATTAGCAACAGTTCAATTTTTATCAAAATTTTCTAAAAATCTGATTTTAATTCCCACTAAATAAGGGCAAAAAAATCATAATAAATTTGAACTTTTTCTCTTGCTCTCGCGACTCTCTCTCCCTCATGTCTTTTACTAAAATCTTAATCCTTCTAATTTTTTAAAATTTGTATATAACTTCTCTACAAATTATTACAAATCTTTACTTTCAATCAAATTTTCAACTATTTAGAATTTAAATTTGTATGTTCTCATATCAAATTGTGTATATAGAATGAGTCGGAAATGATTATATCTAATTTGACTTATATTTAACGATTTGTGTTTATTTAATTGATTATTAATATTGAATATTGGTTATATGTTTTTTTTTTTTTTCCGATTACTTGAATTTATTGTTTGTATCCAATCAACTATAAATTCCTTAAACGTAAATACTCATTTTCTTGTGATGAGTGAAATATTAATAAAATAATTTTTTGAAATCAAATTAATTAAAACGATGAGTAAAATGAAGTAATGTTTTTAAATGTAAATTTGCGTTTTGTCAGGTCAAGTATGTATTATTCAAAAATCAAGAATAAAGTATTCGATCTATAAAGAGTTTGATTGTATCTCCTAACTCAAAATGTCTGCATCCGCCTCTAGTTGAGACGAACATGCTCTCCACATATTGACATCTCGACCTAATTTAAGTGGGAAAAATAATTTCAAAAAGAATTAAGCCGTTTTGCCATAATTTGGTGCCCACCTTTTTTATAGAAGCAGTTGTGGCGGGTTTTCATTGGTGCAAAAATTGTTGTGTTTTTCAAACAGGAGAATGACAAAATGTCATGCAGCATTCTGTAAAAAAATGTGTCAAAGTTATCTAGCAACGTAGCAAAACTGTTTTAAAAAAAGCCCATTGTATTTGTCCCGATTGGCATTCTTTCAAAGAATGCATCAAAATTATCAGGCAACGTAGTAAAAATGTTAAAAAAAAAAAAAAAAAAAA
>CAIGRR010422412.1:0-14629 GCA_903798365.1 Fraxinus sp. 1973-6204
AACCGACCCACAGACACCCCTAGTTGGGACACGTCTTGTGTAGTCCTAAATAAAGAAGGTTCATGCTCATACGAGTGGATGAAGTGATTTCAATCAAACGGTTAGAAGAGGGTGAGGTGGACCAAAATTAAAATGTCATGTTGTGGTTGTGAATGTGGTTGTGGTTGGTCCAGTAGAGCTGACCCCAAATATATTGAGCATAAAGCTTAGTTGTCATTGATCTTGTATCTACTTGTCAATTGATATTAATAATAGTAGTTATCTTATTCTGTTCAAATGTCAAGAAATTTTGTTTTTACAGTAAATTATGTAAGGATCTTCTGTTGTGATTATTTGTATCTAAGAAAATTGAATGTTTTATTATCTACAATTTTACAACACCCCTGCAATTCTTCTGTGCAACATTCCGTGACAGACGAGCCTCTACAACCTTCATCAAACATGCCATTAGAAATGACAGGAGATGGCAGTGAACCGATTGTTACTAATCTTGGAACCACAAATGCTTCTCTAATTTCTCTGAACAATGACCCTCAAGAAGCCAATTGACTGACACATTCTGAGGCACAACAATCTGTCTGTTTATCTCTCCAGCGGGAGTTGGAAAGACTGCTTAAGGATAAAGACGAAAATTTAAAATTGCATGACGATATGGTTAGTCTATCTCGTTTTTCGTGTTTCATTTCTGTATTTTTCATTGTTAATGCCATACCAGAGAAGTTCTTATATCTTCTGTCATGTAATCAACTTGTAGAAGCTACGACTAAAATTATCTCTAGAGGAGATCGATGAGATACGTAGAAAATATGATATGTTGCTTCAGATTGCTGAGACGGAATTTGTGGAGAAGTAACACTTGAGACAAGCTACAACGTTGTTTCCATAAATAGATGCAGAACCAAGATGTAACAGATGCAACTTGTTCACAAGAAATGCCCAGTGGTAAGCATTGGTAAATGATATTGCAATTTTGCAGTATTTAGTGTTGGCAGATCAGTAAACTGAAGTTTAAGCTGTTAAACTTGCTAATTTCAAATTTACTTCATCTAATAACACTTTTCTCTCTTTCATAAGGTATCATTGACATACTCTATTTTGCAGTGACCACAAACTCTTTGATGGATGAAGTGTATCAAGTAGTTTTGCAGCAGATTGGACCAAGGACTGTAACTGGATCGGAACATAGAATCAGAAATCTGCCAATAACAAGCTCACTTGGCTTCTCAATAGTTCAGGCATTGAACCAAGCATCAGCTTCTGCAAGGATAGTCTCAAGACCTGATGAACTGTCGCTAAGCCCTTGCATGACCGTTCCACAGCCTGTGACTATAGCAGAGGTGGTGAACTGTATGTCAATCCGTCCAGCAAATTCCTGGAGCAATGGACCAAGCATCAACCATTCAATCTCTAGAGAGGCCTCATAAGACTGTTCAACAATTCGTAACTTTTACAGAGGTAGCTATTCATCATCATTCCAGCAAACTTCTGGAACTACTCCCAGACCAGAAATATCTTCAGAGAGCCTGACAATCATTGACTCAGCACCTATGACTCGAGCATTGCAGGGTTTCACTCAAACATTTACAGGTCAGTCGACTGATGCAAATACTATCTCAATGAAAAGTCCACCCATGATGTCAACCTTGTCAGTACAGCTTCCTAGGACTTCCCTCGGTCTCTTGACACCGGGCAACACATTTTCCAACCTGAATTTCCCTCTCTCAGGAAACCTTGTGGCTGGATATGAACTCAGGGCCCCTGCTCCACATCAAGAAAGCTTCTACACATGTTTGGCAAGATTCACTTTTAAATTGCCTTCTGTTTTAACAAATAACTTACTTCCAAGTAGGGAAAAAAGTTACTTATTTACGTTGAAGTAAACTTTTAGCTAAACATGATTTGGCAACTGATAGGTAATGTTAACGATTCTGAAAATGTACTAAAAAAGAATAGCAATCATAATATTTAATATAATTATTCCGTTAAAGTAGGTTAGGTTGAAAATTATTAGAATCCGGAAACGATTATAAAAAAAAAAACAGAGTGCAAATAAGGAATTCTTTCAACAAATAATTACTTTCCATCAAGAATATCATGAACGTGGACCTGACTTATTTCTCTTTGATAAGCAACATTAGTGGACGATCCTCTTACGAAGCCATAAGCTAATGGGAATAGTTTTTGAAAGAAAATATAGCTGGAAACAACTTCCTGTTGAAAAAAACCGAATATACACGAGCCCAACACTTCTCAGAGATGGTCGCAAATTGCCTTGGTGAACTCGGTTGTCTTTGATTTACCACCAAGATCGCCTGTTCTATACTTCCCTTCTGCTATCGTTTTCAACACAGCATCCTGGATTCTATCCGCTTTATCGTGAAGCTCCAGATGGCGCAACATTGTGACGGCACTCAAAAGCAAAGCAGTTGGATTTGCCAAATTCTACATGGACTCGACAAACATTAAATGACTGATAAATACACAGTTTAAATAAGGAAGTAACATTGAAATTAAAGAGATCAAGTAGAAATGAAGTCAAAAGCTTAGGGAAAGAGCAATGAAAGTATCAAACAGTGTTGAACATATGAATACATAAAAGGAACTCAGCCAAACAGCTAATTGAAATGTTGTCTACAACTCACCAAGAAGTAAGCATATTACCACACAACCTCATCTTGGTAGTATCTCATTTAATGCAACAAAGTTCAAGTTAAGGTTTTATTGAATAAGCCATAACAGGCACACATTCTATATTCAACCATACGTCTTTCCTCCCCATTTAACCAAATAAACTAACAGACAAGCACAAAATTATATATCCAACTCAACGAGTTGCCTTCGTTGTAATCAAGCAAACTAAACTACCTCAAACCTTGCTTAATTTTGAAGAAGTTCAGACACACCCCAGCGAGAGGCAGAGAATTCCGACAAGAGGAAACATAGTCAATAGAAGAAAAAAAAAGAATCATACGGCTGAACCAAACCCTACCCCAAAAATGAGTTCTCACTTCTCATATTCCACTACTTTAACCTCGCATATGTTCAATAGCATAACCGATATAGAAGCTCATCTGAACCAAATTGACTTGTTAAGAACATAAAACAAGCCATAGCTGTAACTTGTGCAACTGCATATATCTTTAAAACAGCCTGCCCAAGGTTAAAGTCCTAAACCACCAATGCAGTTGCAACAGTTACAACTGCAGCCACATAACTGATTCAAGAAGCAATAAAATCCCATGGAGAACATCACGCACAAATGAAAAATCAGCACTGTCAATTCATGCAGCCAGGAGTAAATAATTAGAGTTTCTTTGATGCATACCTTTCCAGCAATATCAGGAGCAGAACCATGTACAGCCTCAGCAAGAGCAATACCTCCTTCACCAATATTGCAGCTGTATAGAGGAAAAATCAAGTAAGAATATTTGATGTAAGTGACCATTAAAAGACCAATAGGTTAGACGTGCCTTGGTGTTAAGCCCAGGCCACCAATCAAACCAGCACAAAGGTCACTGATGATGTCACCGTAAAGATTAGGCATTACCAGCACATCAAAAAGTGCTGGATTCTTCACAAGCTGTACAACGAAAGAGAAACGGTTAACTAAAACATAGTTTCACACTTTTCTTCTCAATGAATTTATAAGGGAAATATAGCTCATCTTCAATGTCATCTTATTGTTAAGTTGAAGCATATTGGTGCAAATAAGCTTCCATAAGCTTCTTACACAGATATCATCTTGCACCAAAGAAAATTGCATACAAAGAAACGGACAATCTCTCGTACCATCATACAGCAATTGTCAATGACAACTTCTTCATATACTATTTCAGGGTACTTCTCTGCAACCTCACGACAACACTGCAAGGTAAAAAAGGAAATCAACAGGTAGAAACATTAGAAAAATAAGACCACCCTCAAGCTTTTGTCTGAAGGCAGACCTTGAGGAAAAGACCATCAGTTTTCTGCATGATATTGGCTTTGTGTATTGCAGATACTCTTTCTCTTCCATGAGCCTTGGCATAGTAGAATGCATACTCTGCAACCCTCAAACTTGCTTGACGTGTAATGATCTTGAGACTTTCAACAACACCCCTTACCACCTACAGCCAAATGCAAGGAACTCAATCAAATTCTGAGTTTCATTTTCTTATTCAATGACGCAAGTGTTTTGAATATAAGCTTACTTGATGTTCAAGACCACTGTACTCTCCTTCCGTGTTTTCACGAATGGTGACGAGATTTACATCATCGTACTTAGTCTTGTACCCAGGTAGACTGTAGCAGGGTCTAACATTGGCATATAGATTGAGCTCCTTCCTCAAGGTAAGATTAAGAGAGCGATGACCTTTCCCAATTGGTGTGGCCATTGGCCCTTTCAAACCAACCTTGTTTTGTCGCACAGATTCAAGACTTTCCCATGTTAAAAAACTCTGGGTTCTTGGATCTATCTCTGTCCCCACGTAATGTTCTTCCCACTCAATCGGCACATCAGCAGTTCTGAATACCTGAAATTTTCATAAAAACCATCCTCAGGACTAGTATTTTGGCTTCTATAAAAACCATTTCCATGTGTCACAGGAAGATCAATCTATTAAATGTCCATGGCCATACAAAGCCACAAAATAGAACAGCTGGTAATTCTTCGACAATTATGCCAGAAAAGGATGACTTATCACTAAAATAACTAAGTATATGTGTTTCAAATGCAGATAATATCTAAACACTGGGGAGTCAGCTTACATTGTGAGCAGCTTATCACAATATTTAGCACAACTTAAACTAGATCCAAGACAGAGAATTCATAAATAACTATTCTACTGCATCTTTCTTGGAAAATTCCTATAGTGCAGATCCTTTCTGCCTAAGAAAGATATTCAAGCCGATGTTCCATTTCTGATCAAAGGCTACATCAAGTAATCACATGAGAAAATAGAAAAAACACACAATACACAAGTTTTCCTTAAAAATTCAGCATGTACCTCTCATATTTCCCTTGATAAACTACAGTAAATTCAAGTATAACATCACCAGAACAGAGACATGCTCATAGGGTCCACTGCAGAAGTTCACTTTCATGAACAAGTATGTTGTTTCCTGCATCAATATCTTGGACCAACCACAAGTCATGAAAGTTATGAGAACTTAGCGTGCGCCACAAGAGTCAAGTGAGCTGGACGAAAAGTGACTTCTACTTCACGAACTTCTTTTTTTCTCAACATACTGATTGTTAGCTTTGAAATTCAAATTCAAATGTTAAAAGTATTGAACTTTACCATCATTCAGAATTCAGCTAAACGAAAGAATACAAGCAAAATGGACATTTTTTTTTTATGCTTATGCATCTGGACATGCAATAAAGACATGAGAACATACACAAATATGCATTAAGATAGTAATTTTCTCATTTCCCATTCATTTCCGGTCAATAGACTATCAAGGCAGTCCCAGTGGATATGCATGCATAAAATAGAAATTTTAACAGAAGCTAGCTCAACTGCACAAGTCACTTCAAAAACGCTAATGATATATACATCACGTGCGAAAGCCACATTATTTAACGATTCACTTATTAGTAAAATTAGGCAGATAATGATGGTTAAAATATAGATAAAAAAAAATTTGATAGGTTAAAATATAGATAAAAATAACAACAGACATCCAAGAAAACTCCTGCATAAAATGGAAAATTCAACATAATACAGCACACACCACTCAGGAAAACCTAAAGAAACACATCAAACACCAAAACCACATTCTTTCACCGCTCACTCAGTTATACGAAAATAGAACAAAATTAAACAGATAATGAATGATATACATATAGTCAGATTGATAAGCGTGAAGGGACCTGTTTGACAGATTCAGCGATTTCAGGGCCTATGCCGTCGCCGGGGAAGAGAGTAGCACGGATCAGATTGGATTCGGATGAGAAGCTCCGATTGAAAAAGCTAGGGTTTGGGGAGGAGGAGGATAAGATCCCGTCGAGTCGGCTACGAGCAAGTCGTCTCACGATTTGGGATGCCATTGACAACAACAATTATTCAATTAATCAAATAACAATAACAAAATTTCTAGAGAGGGAGTGTGTGCAAAGCAGAGCAATGGCCTTTCTACATGTAAATGGGTCGCCGGGAGAAGAGTCAGCGTCTTTATTGTCGCCAATGGAAGATTGGCACGTGTCTAGTGAAGGGTAGTTCTGTCTTTTCGGAATGTTAGGCACGTGTTTGGGTTAGAGGTGGCAATCGAGTCGAGTGACCGAGTCTCGACTCGTACAAATGGGGCTCGTGAGTCGCTCTGGCTCGTCGAACCGAGCAAGCCGGCTCGTTTCGTATACGAGCGCTCGCCGAGCCGGCTCGTGGGCTGGCTTTTCAGGCAAGCCACGTGCTCGCCTAAAAAAATCAGTGATCGTTTCGATCACTGAATTTTGTTCGGTGACCAAAACGGTCACTATGTCATTTAGGGCATGTTCGGTAGAGATTAAAATCGAATTAAAAATGAAAAATTAACCGTTATTGTTGACTTTTAGTAAACAAGTAGGACTCAATAACGGTCATATTTTCCCTTCCCCTAATCCATTTTTTTCCACCCAAGTGACCCAACTCTCATTCTATACTCTTTAATCTGTTAATTCTCTTCTACATTTTATATTATTGAGTTATAATCATATTTTATAATCTATTTTCTACACTGTTATACGTCAACTTTCTTTTCTTTATTTGTTACTTACTGTACATTTTATATCAATTCATAAATGGATTCCCTCTCATTTGTTGAAAGCTTGTTCGGTATCGGAGGCAAATCAGCGCCACGCGCGCGAAGTCAATTTCAAAATGAAGTACCTAGTCCCGAAAATATTCCGGATTTCCATGCTCATTGAAGTAGTAATCCAAATGATTTGGATGAAAATGATATTTTAGAGGCGGAACAAGTGGATGAACATGAATTAGATATTCCCGATACAAAAGGGAAGAAAAAGGGGGAAAAAACAAGCAAAATATTGGTAGCATTTTAAATTAATTCCAACTGGTCGTGTGGTCAATGGAGTTTCAGAATCTAAAGCAGTATGTAAATGCCGTCAACAATGATTGGTTTGGTAAAAGGGTATTGAAACCACTCACTTTAATCGTCACTACAAAGCATGTGCAGCCAAACATGGGCTCTTCTTACTGGTCAAACGCAACTATAATTTGATAGTCCAGGCACCGGTTCCACTACACCACTTTCTATGTAGATGTATTCGGAGGAGAAAGCTCGAACGGGAGGTGAAGTTCGTTGCTGCAACGTTATTGTTAATAAGGTAGTTATCGATAAATTGTGTAGACAACTGTAGCCCAATTTTGGTGGTTATTTGTTTCATATTCGATGTGTATGCCATATTTTTTTTTATTTAATAGTACAAGACGGTTTAAAACATATTAAAAATGAAATTCAAAGAATTAGCGATGCACTGGTGTATATCACGATTTCACCTAGTAGAAACAAGTATTTAAGAAATTTTGTACCGAATCTGGGGTGACGCATATGAAAATATTTATTAGTGACATAGGGTATAGATAGAACTCCACTTACTTATTATTAAAATCGTGTGAAGGCTTTAAACATTTAATAACTGAATTTTATAACAATAGACATATTANTGAAAATACAAAAACATTTATTACGACATAAATGGAACTCCACTTACTTATTATTAAAATCGTGTGAAGGCTTTAAACATTTAATAACTGAATTTTATAACAATAGACATATTAGAAATGATGACGATACTATTTTGAATGGGTTTATTATCCTACTAGTTGCATGGTCCTTGAACGTCTTTATATAATTATTAGGGATTTTCATAGATATACAAATGACCTCAATTTTAGTTCAATTATATATTCCATGGAATTAAAGTTTATAAAATGTTGGGAAGACTAGCCTATGTTATTTTTCTTAGCATGCATCATGGATCCCCGATATAATTTATCGGGTACTAAATTTGTAATTGATCAAATTTCAAGAGCTTTACCTTTTAATGTACCTATCACTTATAGAAATTTAGAACAAACTTTATGTGAAATGTATAAATTATATGCTGAACGAATGGATACAAATATTAATCGAATACCCTCCGGCTCTACACCTACTCCTCCCATTGATATACCAGATGACGACGTTGAAGTTATAAGTTTATTCGAAGGCATTAACTCGTATAGATATAATTCAACTGCATTTGAATGTAGTTCCTCTAGTACTAGTAGTAGTTTGTCTTCCACCGCATGTAATCAAATATCGAGCGCAAGTCCAAATGCGTGCCTACTGAATTAATTGATTACTTTAATCATAATATGCTTAATAACAAAACAATTAAGAAAAGTTCAGAAGAAGTAATAGAATTCTGGTGAAGGTACGAACGTCGATGGCCAGTGGTTTCTGCTATGGCAAAAAATCTACTAACACATTCGGTTAGCACTGTAGTTTCGGAGTCTGCTTTAAGTAACAAAGAAGTTAAGAAAAATTCAGAAGAGGTAATTAAATTTTGGCGAGATAATGAACGTCGATGGCCAATAGTTTCTGCAATGGCAAAAGATCTACTAACACCTCCTGTAAGCACTGTAGTTTCGGAGTCTGCTTTTAGTACAGGTAAGAGGGTTCTCTCCGAGGTCAGGAGCCGACTGAAAGAAGATATTTTAAAAGTATTAATGTGCGTGAAGGACTGGCAAGACGGACAGTCATTTTCGATTGCAAAATAAATATATCGAAATTGCATCTCGTCAAGTAAGTGATATTTAATTTAATCATATTCATCAAAAAAATTATAATACCTTTATAATTTTTAAAAAAAATTATACACGTAACAAGTTGCTCGTGTACAATTTTTAACTTCGCTCACTCGAGATTGAAGTAGCCGGTCTCAAACCCGGATAAAGGAGAAGTGTTTATCCTTTTTTTTTTTTTTTTTAATGTTTATCTAAAAAAAAGTTTTAGAAAAGGCATATTAAAAAAAGTTTAGAAAATATATATCTTTTTTTTAAAGGTTTAGCAAAGGACCAAAAGGTTAATAATAAAAAAAAAAGCTCGCAATAAAGAGCTCAATCCACAAGTTACAAATGAGCACGACCCCTATACGGGCCGAGCCGATTGCCTTCACCAGTTTGGGTGTGTTCGTTTCGATAAACCACTAATCGCATGGAGGTGTGAAATTTGATATAAATTAATATCTTTAAGATTACTTTTACATTCTCGTTTACATTTCGATGGATTTAAGAATGTGTTTAATTGCTTTCTCTTATATAGAGAAAGCAATTAAAAAAAAAAAATTTGTCCCCAATTCATTGTTTCTATACAAATTTCCATACACTGTTGATCCCTCCAAATTTATTTTCTTCAAATTTGATCTTCAAAAGTGTTGAGAATGTTCAAATTGGTCCCCAAACTTCTTAAAAAAGTAAAATTTGGTCCCAAAAGTTGTGAATATTTGCACTTTCAAAGCTTCCAATCAAGTCCAAACTCCCTGTTATCTCTTCAATTTCATCCTTTTTCAACTTCAATTAAGCTCCAATTGACCTCCTCTTTCTTTATTCACGTTTGAATTTTGTTTTTTTTCATATAAAAACAACATGTGAACTAACGTGAGTAGAAATTTACCTAAATAATCAAATATTAAGTAGATTTACCTAAATTTACTTGCTTGAGCAAATATTTTACAAGTCTAATCAAATTTAAATGACAGATCACTTTCAGCCGTTCAAAATGAAAGAAAAGAAAAGTCGAGTGAGTACATTTATAAGAATTCAACTCTCTAGCTGATAACAAATTGAGTAAAGCATATCGATTGGTCAAAGAAGTTGAGGACTAGCCAATAAGCTTTATGGGTCGGTCTCTCTAACCACTTTAGTACGAATCATCATCAAGGGACAAGTCGATGTATGTGGTGTCTATGAGAACTATGACTAATAGAACTAATGCACCTTGGAAACCAGTGCCCTTCTCAATAATTGTCCGAGCACTCCATACATAACCAGTAAAAGTCAATACCAGTCAAGCTGGCCAAACTCCTCGAACAACTAAGTTGACTCTCGTGTGCCAATGATTGTACAAAGTACTAGTTCACAATCATAACTTTCTTCAAAATATTACTAGAAATAAAAGTCTAAAAATATATATCTTGTTATCTGTGTTAAAATATATTATAATCTATTGAAGCACACGTAAAATTAGTGACTATAATAACATACGAGTTATACGCATCATTATTAAATAGTTACTACATCCACCCGAGAGAACGTGCTCCACATTCAAGAATACCACTCTCGTTGCACTAAAAATGACAATGACGACATCGTCCTATGAAATTTAAGCTTAATTTGAACATTCGAATCGATTTATCAAACATCATTAGTTCACAAACCAATGCATGGGAATAGGAATTTTTAGTCCCAAAGTTTTGTTACAGAAATTATTAAGTCACAATGCTAGGAACAGGAATAATGGTCAAAGAAGTTGAGGACTAGCCTATAAGCTTTATGGGGTCGGTCTCTCTAACCACTTTAGTACGAATCATCATCAAGGGACAAGTCGATGTATATGGAGTCTATAAGAACTATGACTAATAGAACTAATGCACCTTAGAAACCAGTGCCCTTCTCAATAATTGTCCGAGCACTCAATACTTAACCAGTAAAAGTCAATACCAGTCAAGCTGGCCAAACTCCTCGAACATCTAAGTTGACTCTCATGTGCCAATGATTGTACAAAGTACTAGTTCACAATCATAACTTTCTTCAAAATATTACTAAAAATAAAAGTTTAAAAATATATATCTTGTTATCCGTGTTAAAATATATTATAATCTATCCAAGCACACGTAAAATTAGTGACTGTAATAACATACGAGTTATACACATCATTATTAAATAGTTACAACATCCACCCGAGAGAACGTGCTCCACATTCAAGAATACTGCCCTCGTTACACTAAAAATGACAATGACGACATCGTCCTATGAAATTTAGGCTTAATTTGAACATTCGAATCGATTTATCAAACATCATTTTGTTCACAAACCAATGCATGGGAATAGGAATATTTAGTCCCAAAGTTTTGTTACAGAAATTATTAGTCACAATGCTAGGAACAGGAATATAAAGCAAGAATGTATAGATAACTAGAAACCCACAAAAAAAAAAAAACAAAGAACTAGCAGATTGGAAGAGGTTCACCATTCCAACCATTAAGGCATTCCAGCAATGGATCAATGATCAGACCGTTGCTCATAGCCGTGAACAACTTGTCACACTCCTCGCCTGGTGACCTAACCTTCTCTCCGGTCAGCAACTCAGTTCCCAGTTCCTCTCTTACAAACTTGTACAATGGATAGGATCGACATTCCTTAATCCTGTTGGGAATAGTGGGATTTCCACTCTCAAGGGCAGTTCTTGCACCCTCGACTTCTTTAGGCAAATTGGCATTTAGTTCATCTTCGAATGCTCCGATCTTTTGGAAGATGGATGTGTTGGCTTCCTTTTCAGTTTCACCATTTTTCAACGCGTGCTCAACAAGGACCTGCCTGAGTTTTTGCATCAACGGGTAGGTTGCGCTGCACGGGTCATCAATGTATGCAAAAACATATTCGCGATCAACCACACGAAGCAAATCCTTCTCACAGAATCTTGATGGATGAAGCTCACCATTAACACCGACTGTTAGAGTTTTCTTAGCAACTTGGCTAACTGTATTCTTAACAGCATTCCTCAAATTCTCCTCCAAGTGCCTTAAATCAATTGCTTGGCACAGTGCAATTAGAAATGTGGATGACATGAGCTTCAAGATATCAACAGCCTCAGCTGTTTTTCTCGAGGAAATCAAGCCCAACGAGTTCACATCTTGATTGTGTTGCTCGGCACTTTGGACATGGTTGGTGACAGGGTTTGCCAAGAATTGGAGTTCTGAACAGTAAGAAGCCATAGCAATTTCAGCCCCCTTGAAACCATAGTCCAAACTAGGATTTCTCCCTCCAGAAAGGTTAGATGGCAATCCGTTGTTGTAGTAATCATTGACAAGTTCAGAAAATTGAGCAAACATCAGTTTCCCAATTGATGCAATGGCTAATCTAGAATTGTCCATGGAGACTCCAATAGGTGTCCCTTGGAAGTTGCCACCGTGCAACGCCTTGTTCCTCGAAACATCGATCAAGGGATTATCATTTACTGAATTGATTTCCCTCTCGATCATTTTAGTTGCAGAACGAATCACTTCAATTTGCGGGCCAAGCCACTGAGGCGATGTTCGTAGAGCATATCGATCCTGTTTTGGCTTCTGCAACGGATCCATTTCATGTAGTTTCTGAGCAGCCTTCACATAGGCGCTTCCATCCAAAATATATTCCATCACAGCAGCAGCCTCAATTTGACCAGGATGGTGCTTCAATTTGTGCGTCAAATGATCAGTAAATTCAGGTTTCCCATTCATCACTTCAGCGAAAATCGCTGATAGGACTTCAGACAAAACAGCAAGAACGTTGGCGTCGAAGAGAACAATTGAAGCCAATCCAGAGCCAACTGCTGTACCATTGACAAGTGCAAGGCCTTCCTTAGGCTGCAACTCGAAAAATCCTCCATCGACACCGGCAAGCTTGAAGGCCTCCTCAGCCGTCATGGTTTCTCCTGTGGGCCCTACGGCCTTGGAATTGGGGCGGCCGGTAAGTAGTCCGGCAATGTAGGATAAAGGGACAAGATCACCGGATGCACTGATTGTGCCACGGAGGGGTAAGCATGGAGTGATGTTGTTATTTAGGAACTTGGTAATTGCCTCCAAGATTTCGAATCTGATACCGGAATACCCTTGGAGAAGGGTGTTGATCCTAACAAGCATGGCTGCTCTTGTTGTTGAATGTGGCAGTGCGTGACAANATGGAGTGATGTTGTTATTTAGGAACTTGGTAATTGCCTCCAAGATTTCGAATCTGATACCGGAATACCCTTGGAGAAGGGTGTTGATCCTAACAAGCATGGCTGCTCTTGTTGTTGAATGTGGCAGTGCGTGACAAGATTCTGTGCCATTTCCGAAAATCCCAGCATTCAAGAACCTGTTACAAACAAATAAATCATTAGGCTACGTATAATTTGGTCATTCGATCATAGAACTCATCAAACTGAAATGATACAGTACTAACTTGTACACCAAAGATAAGTCCTCGTAGCCTAAGAAATTAACAACCTAGTGTCCAAATTTTTATCAAGATCTTATTTTATTAAAAAAATAACGTCCCATGATCAGTCCAGGGTCAGAAACTTGCCATGATAATTTTGACTTTTCAGTCAATTTTTGCTTGGAAAGCTCTTTAGCCTCATTTTTTAAAACTCATTTTTCTAGTTTATGGAACTTACAATTTTTACGAACTTTTTCGTTACATATTTTCTTAACTTTTAGCAAAGTTACTAAAAAGTTAAATATTAGCAAAACCAAATAAAGGCTAATATACACTACTTTAGTGAAGCAATAGGTGACATATAAATTCACCAAAGATCAATTGCTAGGAACAAATAAATATTTACTTATGATAAAAAAAATTTACTTTCCTAAAAATCAACCAATTCATAGATTCTTTGAAGAATAGTTTTAAAAATTATCTAATAATTGAGATTTTAATATTTTTTGGATCTCATCTAAATCTTCACTTTTCATATATTAATTTTTCATTTTATACATGGCAAGTAATCTTGAGGGATTGTTCAATTGGTCAGGTATTGGGTTTGCTCCCCAATGATCATGAGTTCAAGTCCTCTCAGGGCCATTGATGTGAGTACCCGGCTGTAAATTTCAGGGCTCCGTAGAATTAGTCGAGGTGCGCGCAAGTTGGCTCGGACATTCACGGTTATAAAAAAAAAATATACATGGCAAGCGTGTGATATAGTATTTGACCGTGCTCAACTAGCACGAATTTACCTTAAAAAACATGTCATGTAATAATTGTGTCGCATATAATATTTGTCAGAGTAAAATTAACATGACAGATAAAATCGAGAACAATTGTAGCAAAAATTCTATGCAGCTATATGAAGAGATCTATACAAGCAAAAGTTACGTAAAAATTTGGTTACCTAATAAGTTCCTTCTGGAGGGCACCACCTTGTTTGGTCCTCCTGTGTGAAGTGGCACCAAAACCAGTGGTGACAGCATAACTATCGGTCCCTTTATTCATACTCTCCATAATCCAATCACTGCTAGCCTTGACGCCGGCCCGGGCAGCCTCGGCCAGCTCCACCTTGACGGCGTTATCCCGGGAGGCAATCGCCGCAACTTGAGAAATGGTCAGGGTTTCTCCTCTGAGCTTCACCACTGGCTTCCTGAATTCCTCCACCATACGCTTCACCTCATCCAGGTGGCTACCTGTCAATGACTCAGCAGCTGTTCCCCAGTTCAACGGATCTTTGATACAAAAATTCAAAAGTTTGCCATTTGAGTGACCGCTGTCGATCTCAGCACTCATCTTTATGTTCTAATGATCAGAAATAGAGAGGAGAGGTCCGAGAGGAGAAGTAGTGTGTGTGTTTTGTAGGGAATTCCTGAATTTTGGTACATAAGCTTGTGGCTTTAAATAGGTGGCGGCATTGGATTATAATACTCCCTCCGTCCCAA
>CAIGRR010422458.1:0-11730 GCA_903798365.1 Fraxinus sp. 1973-6204
ACCTATACTTTTGGATGGCCCAAGTCTGAGTTTGAATGGTTATGTTGTTAGCCCATTTATGTGGTTAGTTGTGAGAATTATTTGGTAGCCCATTTAGTGGACTTTGGCCCAAAAGTAAGTGACCTAATTAACACCTATGTATTCCCCCCATTCCAACCGTTTTCTAGTGTGTGGGTGTGAAGTGTGTGCAAGAGAGTGGAGAGGAGAGCAGCCGAGAGAGAAAGGGCAATCAATTTTGTCTTGGTGAATTTCTTGGTGAGTTCGAACTATTGTTATTCTCTTCTCCTTCCTCCCTGTGTGGGTTTGCAATCACCACCACCATATCTCCTTCGTGGGGAAGAAACTTGGAGCAAACAATGTGTAGAAGTTTTGGGTCGAGCCTTGGTAGTGTGGTGTTCGTTTGGTTGTTTTCTGAGCTCAAAAATTGGTTGTTTAGAGCCTAAAATCTAACAATTTTGGTCAAATATTTAGATTTTGATATAGCGATTATAAGTATATCAATATTGGGCACGTTGAATAGTTCGTATTTAATCATCCATTTTAGACTTGAAAAAAAGTTGATACGGATAAGTCAGTCCCAAGACATTGTAGCTTGAAGAAGTTAAAAATTAGTTTTTCATTTTTAATTAGAATTTTGAATTTAAAAGGAATTGCTGCCACATGTATGGATGGTGTATTTATTTATTTATTTTTATTTAGTTTTGGTTTTGAGTTGTATGAGTTGGCGACGCTTGTTGGGTTCATCGGAGATAAAGTTTTGTTATTTATTTTTATTTTTTATTTTTTATAGGATAATGATTGTAGTACTTTGTATGGTGGCAGTGCCACACAACAATTTATGGTTTAATTATATCATAAATCCAACTTCCTTTTCAACCTTAAATACCATACATGAGTTTTATTATTTGCACCCTAGAATATATAGATACACATATATGGTATATTAGTAGCAAATAAAGATTTGGAACGTAATTTTGATTTTTGCCTTTCAAATTTATTTGATCTAACAAGGTAGGATAACGAGGTGCCGTTGATTCTTATCCCGTTTAAATTATTTTTTTCATGTTGTTAAATTATTATGCTAATGAAAGTTTAAGGTGTTATCAATTAAGATCAAATGATAATTGATAAGCATGTGTTGAATTACGACTCAAAATTTTGAATTGTAGATTGACTTTTATTAGATCTATCCAGACATATATGATTATTACGGTATCGAAAAGTTTTCATCACTAAGAAAAGAAATAAATAAAAGATTTGTATAATTATTTTAGAGAAACTTTTGGTGGCGATTTAAATTTTTAAATTTGGGTTGTCACAGTTTGGTATGAGAGCACGGCCTAATTTTCTGTAAACCAATATGTATTTTCATAATTTGGGTTTTGTAAAAAAAAAAAAGGTCGTGAATAGTATGTCATAGTTCACGTGAATAGTGATCGTACTATTCACGGTGAACAATGACAAACACTGTTAACCGTCAACAGTGCTGAAATATAAAAAAGATTTTTTTTTTTTTAAAAAAAAGAGGAAATGAAAATGTGATATTAAACTTTCATATTTAAAATATTATGTATAATAAATGATTATGTGTTTAATTCTAACTTTGAGTGATGTTTACTAATAATTAACGATTTTCTTAAGAAATATATAAATTCAAAAATGTAGTGAATTTTTTTATTGAACTTCTTAAATATGTAAGAATTTGAACGATCCTTGGCACTCAATGACCACCAATCGACCACCCTCCGACGACTCGAAGGTATGTAAAGGGGTACGAAGAGGAATTTATTCAAGCTTTTTGACTAACTTAAATCTTTTAAATTCCCTAATTTTAAATTTTAAGACATACATGTTTTTTTTTTCTCGCTAAATTCATGCTATGTATTACGATAATATAGGCATAACATGTCAGATTTAGTAATGTTATGTGATGGGTGACTTAATATTAGTTTTTTTAGGAAATGGCTCCACCTACCCACACTAATTTGATGCGTGACTTATTGCGAGCGTAAGAATTGAGCAGGCATAAACAAGTGCCTCCACCACAAAATACACCTTCATTTGTCCTTGGAGCTCTCTCGATGGTTGAGCAATTTTGTAGGTACAAGCCTCCTATTTTCGACGGTAGTTTCGATCCACGGGCTATTGAGAAGTGGATTAGAGGTTTGGAGCGCATCTTTGGATACATTGCTTGTACAAATACATAGACGCTACTATGCGCAGAGTTTATGTTTGTTGAAAGAGCCAATAACTGGTGGGAGTCCATCTCAAGCACTAAAATCGAAAAGCAGCAGCTTAATCTGACTTAGGAGGAGTTTAATGATGAGGTGATTGATAAGTGTATGTTATATATTTATTCGAGCTCTAAAATACTGACATTTGGTAGTTATTTTAATGAAATTATAGCCTAATTTATTATATAATGTGTTATTAGGTGAAATTCGATGAACGGAAGTGGATTTGAAATAAATAAGTGAAAATTGGAGAAAAGAGGGACAAGATCCAAAGTTTGGGGACTAAAGTGTAAATACTCAAAAGTTGTGTCGAAACTCATGATTGAGACTCAAGAATTCTAGGAGTCAATTTGATGCAATTAGAAGTCAAAAGGAGTGAAATATGACCAAAATACTAACACAAATCATTTTTCAACTGTATAAGGATCCAGATTTTCATCCGAAGATTGAGACCCATTTATGGCCTAGTAAATGTTCTATTAAAAAATCTTCTACTTCTCGTAAATTTGTTGTCCTTTGAGTTAGCTTTACTATCCAATTTGAATCACCTCAATTGGATATTGAGAGAGAAAGTTATGATAAAAATACTGAACAATGTGCATTGCTGAAATTTTTCCCTAGAGGTGGCGCCGCTTGAATATATCTAGGATGTGTTTTGACCCATTTTGAAGCCAATAAAAATCCTACATTGTATTTGAAGGTGGGGAAGAGTATAAATACAGGTTTTTGACACTTTTGAGGGAGTTCCACGCAATTTGGGAGAGAAAAACACATAATCATCAAGATTAAAGAGCAAAAGCTAGGGTTTGAGGCTGAAGAAGATTCTTGATGCAAGATCATATTCTTTCCATGGTCAAGATTTCAAAAGTTGGTTACTTTTTGTTTTTCTTTCATTATCATAAGTAACTAAATTCATAGTTAGGGTGAACACTTTAATCTATGTATGAACCTTTATTTCTTTTATTCAAAATTCTAGTTCTTTAAATGCATATGTATTGATTTTATTCATGAATTTAATGCCTTGAATTCTTTGGCCAATTATTAAATGATTTTATTAATCTATTACGAATCAAGATGTGAGTTTTAGATTTAGATCACATAGTAAAATTCAGTAATTTAATATAACGTGTAGAGATACATATACTAATTATTGCGGTCATTAGATGAATTCTTAGAACTAATGCTTCATTTAACTAAGAACGATTCTCATAAAAATATGAAATTGAATTAGTTAAATAGACTCAATGAGAACTTGAGAGGGGTAAATTGAATATTTCAAAAGAATTCGACCAAACACTACAATAGTAATGAATTTTGATTGGCGAATTAAAAGTGATCCATAGGTAAAATTGTAAGTCCTAGCAACCATATTTATAGTTTTAAAACCCAAATTCGATAAATTGTGTATGTTAGATTAATTTAGTTCAATTAGAATAATTTAGACACCAAGTACAAATTTTATTATCTGATTTCAATCAAATTAAAGTTGGATTAAGTTAACTAATTATTAGATAGTATTCATCGTGTGAACTATATCTGGACTCATTAATCCACTACATTACTTGTTACGATCCGTACACTTACAGGGTATAAAAATCGACAACAATTTTTTGGTGCAGCTGTCGGGTACTATTTTTATTTAATATTGGTTTTAATTATTTATTGCTTTTGTTTGATTTTTTTTTTTTTTCAATTGATCTAAATGTTTTTCTTTGCTCCATTGACAAGGACTGAAAAGAAGCAAGTGGTTAAAACACAATGATTGATCTCGACTTAAATGAAAGTGACATGCTCTTTGGAGGATTCCTCTTCAACCAAGAACTTAAAAAGTGGGGATACGATCAACCTATTGTATTTGATAAGGATGATTTTTTGAAGGGACTCAATATCAAATCTATTGTTTATGAGGAGATTAAACCAACTTGTGAATATTGTGGGGCATTTCAACTTACAAAAAAAATGCTTATTATTGGCGAATCCAGAGGAAGTAAGGAAAGCTATATTTGATAATCCATATGAACAAGACGATGACGGTGAAATAGCTACGGAAGACATCATCATGAAAAAATATAAGCGGATTAAGGATCAAGTAATTTCAGATGAGTCAAATGACATGCCAATGGAGGATCTCTTCATTATTCAAATCAAGGAACCAACTAAAGAAGAAAAACATCTAGAAACGAATAGATTAATCACGAAGGATCCAAATGAATTAGTGACATTCAACGAAGATGAGATTAGCATGAAAACCTCCAACTTCATTGATTTTGTGATTAAAGTCGATGAGAACATTGAAATATTCTTAGTTGAGTACGAATTGGGCAATTTTAGCAAGTCATACCGTATTCAAAAGGGCAAAGTATGATTTTGGAGGAAGTGTGAAATATGGAACAAAGTAAAATTAAGCAAGCTAAGTAGGACTTCCAAAACCATATTCAAAGTGCCATGAAGCACTTGTGCAAAAGTCTAGTTAAAGACTTTAAATTAAGCGCTTACTGCGAGGCAACCTTAGTTATTATGCTTTTTGTATTTGCCTTGCATATATTCTATTAAGGTGCATTAGTTTTAGAAATGTTTCTATTTCAATAAGAGTTCATCATATTTATATTAAGTCTAATGAAAGAAAATCATATATTCGAGTGAAAAACAGTAGAAAATACATATGGCACATTTTTCGAGGCTCTAGGGACGTAAAAAGGTTATCATACACATCACATTATAACATTTAAACCTTTTTTTTACTCTTATATTTGTTTGCTTCTTTCAAATGTACAAAGATATCGAACGGGAGGAAGCATAACAAGTTGAAGAATAGAATGGAATGACCAAAAAGCCTAATTTCAATATCAAACAGAAAAATTCACGGAGTATCTTCTTCCTTTCTTCCCCGTTTCTTTATGTGAGAGATTATACTTTAAGACGTTGCGAACAATGTCTACTTTATATTTGGGGGTGGAAAAAAACATATAGTTTTAAGTTTTATTATTCCTACATGATTGTGCGTTTCTACTTCTTTATTATATATATAAAGAATTGAAGAAATTTAAAAATTTTAAAGTTTTCAAAAAAAAAAAAAAAAAAANAGAAGATTTTTCTTGTAACGCTTCGAATTTCAAGAATTTTGGAGCATTACACTGTGTGTCACTTTTAAAAAAAAATTGTCACTTTTTGAGTGTGTGTCACATCTTTTTCAATTTTTTTTCTTTTTAGTGTTTGCCAAGATTGTCACTTTATTATTGTTTGTTACATTTTTTTTTTTTTTGTTTCTTTTACTTTTATACATGTTTGTGTGAGTTGATAGTCTTGCTGGCTAAAATGAATATATTCGAGAGCATGCATTAGTTTATGGATTGTGAATGAATTGTGTGCCTTAGTTGAATTTATTGTTCATCGTTTTAAATCGTGACAATATTTATGCACGATAATTCAATATAGCGTCGTACATGAACATGAAGATTCATATGAATAGGTTGAATAGAGGACTTAGATGTTCAATTCCTTAACATGTGATTTACAACATCCTTCAACCGTATATTTTATAATTTGGAATGTTCGAGCCGATAAAAGAAATGATTTAAAATTGTGGTGATCCCGTGTATGTTGAAAAAGATTGTATGAAGTATCTTTGGCTTTCTAATATGAACCTAGTGGTGACCAAATGCTAGGGGATCTAACCCTTGTAAATTTTGTTTTCTTTTATAGAAAATAAGCATTGCACTTATTCAATTTACGCCTCACGCCTACACCTTTTTTACTTGAGTTAGTAAATTCGTAGGGATAGCTCGAAAATTGGTACCCTTTGATATTTAAAAGTCGGGGAGTTACCGACTAAAAGTTCGTTACATGGGTCAAGAAAAGAAAAATAAAATATCGAAAAGAGAAAAATTATATACAAGTGCGCAAGTAAGAGCTCATTGGTGGGGGCTCAGATAATGGTAGGTTTGAATCACTTGGTATAAACTTGATTGCTAGAGCATTCATTAGTTGGGAAAATTATCACATGAATAAATTGTTGACGTTACCGGTTAGACTAAACCAAATTAGAGTGGTGTAAGGAATTGATAATGGAAACAAAATTTTAGAATTATACTTTAGGGAGAAAATGAAATAAAATAAGTTTGGGGGTGTGAATTTTACGAGTGAAGAAATGATATAATTGACCATTTAGGGATGAGAATTGAATCAACTTGTGAATGTATGGTGTTATACTTGATTATTCACACACACATCTATTCTGCATTGGATAAGTGAAAGTTTAGCTCTTACATTGTCATTTTGAAGTTGTTTATGAATGTGATATAATGTTCTTAATCCTAAGGCAAAACGACAAGGTATCTAACAAAATTTATTTATTTATTTTTTAATATTATTATTTTCATGTTTGGGTGTCTATTAAGTTAGGTTACGATTTTGTTTGGGGACAAACAAATGATTAAGTTTGGGGGTGTTTGATAAGTATAATTTATACACTTATTTGGTCTATAAAATATGGATATTTCGTAGTTCTTTTAATAAAATTATAGCCTAATATATATATATATATATATATATAATGTGTTATTAGGTGAAACTCTATGAATGAAAGTGGATTTGAAAGAAAGAAATGAAAATTGGCGAAAAAATGGGCAAGATCCAAAGCTTGGTTTCTAAAGTGTAAATACTCAAAAGTTGTGTCAAAACTCACGATAAAGATTCGAAAATGTAAGGAGTCAATTGGATGCAATTAGAAGTCAAAATGAGTGAAATATGACCAAAATACTTTCACAAATCAATTTTCAATCGCACAAGGATGATCCAGATTTTCAACAACAGATTGAGACCCATTTTTGGTAAAGGTTCGAATTAGAAAACATCTATTTCTGGTAAAGTTGTAGTATTTTGAGTTATCTTTACAACCCAATTTGAATTGGCTCAATCAAATATCGGAAGAGAATTTGATAAAAATACTTGAGGTGCAGTGCTGAAATTTTTCTAGAGTGGAGCCACCATTGTGGCGCCGAGGCACCACTACGCTAACACCTAGGCACTGCCTGGATGTATTTAGGGCGCGTTTTGACCCTACATTGGACTCAAACTTGGGGAAGAATATAAATACAAGTTTTTGACACTTTTGAGAGAGTTCTACACAATTTGGGAGAGAAAATCACATAATCATTAAGATCAAAGAGCAAAAGTTAGGGTTTGAAGACTTTTGAGGTTGAAGAAGATTCTTGGTGCAAGATCCTATTGTTTCCATAATCAAAATTTCAAAACCCGGTTATGAACTCTATACTTTTTGTTTTTTTTTTTCATTATAATGAGTATCTAAATTCATAGCTACGGCGAGCAATGTAATATATATGTGACCCTTTATTTCTTTTATTCAAAATTCTAGTTCTTTAAATGCATATGTATTGATTATTTATGAATTTAATGCTTTTGAATTCTTTGGCCAATTATTCAATGATTTTTTTAATCTATTACGAATCGAGATGTGAGTTTTTAGATTTAGACCACATAGTAAAATCCTATAATGTAGTATAACGTGTAGAGATACCTATCCTAATTATTGCGGTCATTAGATGAATTCTTAGAACTAACACTTCGTTTAACTAAAAATGACTCGCATAGAAATACGAAATTAAATTAGTTAGATAGACTCAATGAGAACTCGAGAGGGGTAAATTGAATATTTCAGAAGCATTCGACCGACCACTACTATAGTAATGAATCTTGATTGGCGAATAGAAGGGGATCCATAGGTAAAATTGTAAGTCCTAGCATCCACATTTTTAGTTTTAAAACCCAAATTCGATAAATTGTGTTTGTTATATTAATTTAGTTTAATTAGAATAATTTATACACCATTCACAAATTTTATTATCTGATTTTGATCAAATTAAAGTTGGAATAATTTAACCAATAATTAGATAGTAGTTCTCGTGGAAACGATATCCGAACTCATTGGTCCACTATACTACTTTTTATTATCCGTACACTTGCAGGATATAAAAACGGGTAGTGATGGAAAAGTATTTCCGACAGGCTTTGAAAGACTTCAACGAATTAGAGTTTCTGCAGCTCTGATAGGGAAACAAGTCACTTACTGATTATGAGAGGCAGTTTGAGCAGCTCTCAAGGTATACCCTCGAAAATCGGCATGATCATTATTTTTAATCGTTTCACTTCATATCGTGAAATGTTGGATAGGGCACATGCTGTTTCCTACAAAAGGTCTACATTTGAGTAGTATGCCTAGTAGAGCGAGGAGTCGTTGGGAAAAAGAAAGTGAAATGATCAGAGCAAGAATAAACATAACTGGCTGAATAAAAGACCAAGCACATGAGTTCATATCGGTGGGATGAGTAAGGAATTTTTCATCTTATCCTAAGTGTAATAAGCTCCATAGCGGTGAATGCTTACTTTGGAAGAACATGTATTTTCGATGTGGTAAGTCAGAACACATTGCTTTTAAATATACAGAGCCTCTAAAGAAGAATGAGGATAATTAGGACATGAACAAAAAAGGAAAGGCTTGAGTCTTTACACTAAATTAGCATGAGGCGGAATAGGATTCATGTAACATTCCGACCTGAATGGATTGAAACGTCACTAGAACAATTGTAACTTAGCTTTAGACTTGGAAATTTATTTAAATGATAATTTAATTAACTATGATTTTAGCAAAAAAATGTAAAAATTAAATTTAAAAATTTAGTTAAGAATTTTTTTTTTTTTTTTTTTGATGATAACATATAATTTACTATTAACAAAAACTACCAATGAATTTCTCATGTGAAAACTACTTTTGGACAATAACATAATATTAACATAATTTCAAAATAATTTAAAAAAAAAAAAAAAGAAAGATAGTGATGAGCAAATCCAAGCACATGCCTATTTTATTATGAGAACAGTGGCAAGTACATATTTACCAAATAAATAAAAGGTTTGAATGTTTTCCATGCATGAACTACTTTAGACAGTAAGTAAGAAAATAATGTGTTTTGCTTTTCCATTTCGTGCGGTAAGTGTCAAAATAAACTTGGTTACATAGTTATCAATCTCGGAATTTTACGAAATTTCAAGGGAAAGTATGGAACTTCTTATAATATTACATATCCAAAAACTGGCTTCCATCGGCAACATCCGAGGTACCAAAATCCCGCAATGACTTTGTTTGGATGATAAACCAGCACAGTTTACTTAAAGTGATATTCAAAATTCTATAGACATCGAATTTACATGATTTCAAGTTTATTCAGTACCTAACCCATGCAACTATCAAACCCCATTGGTTTTGTCCAAAAAATTCAAGTAATGATTGAGTTACGAATTTTTAAAGTTAAGGGCAGAAGCTGGTATTTTATTTTTTTTTAATTATAAACAACTACACTCAATCTTATTGCTAACATTTTTGTGTTAAACGGTANTTTTTAAAGTTAAGGGCAGAAGCTGGTATTTTATTTTTTTTTAATTATAAACAACTACACTCAATCTTATTGCTAACATTTTTGTGTTAAACGGTAACTTGTACGTTAATTTCTAAAACACACAGGTACTTTTAAACATAACTAATTCATAAAAATCTTCTTAGAGTGGTACCACAAATGATTTTCATAGAAATCTATTTATTTAAAATAAATGTGGACATTTCATAATCGAATTAAAACATTAAGTCACCGGCTTCTCAATAGCACGTTGCATCTTCATCTACTATCATCTAGGCCCCTAGCAAATCTAATCAACCTGTAGGAAGGGAATTAACCCATGAGTTTGAAACTCAATAGATATTATCGGTGCATTTCATTACCAAATTAGAAATTTCAAACTATAGATTCATACCGTCGCATGTAGATGGATTTCTAGGAAAATCCAATTTTTATAGAATTATCATAACACATAGAGCCGAATCATTCCAACTATAGTAGTACCAAAACACCGTACCCGGAGGTACAAAGTCATTCATACTTTTAATGAAAAATCATAACTTAAAAGCGAAATAATCATTTGCACCTCTACCTACCTTAATTTCAAGTTTTTGAATGGATAAAGCTGGACTATGTATGCTGTTTCACAATGACACCCGAAGCTTTAAGAAGTCGGCTTCTCTCTTATGTTTTTCTTTCTTTTGATGTACTTGTATACGTACTTTTTGACTTTGGGGCTACAAATTCTTTTATTTTTGCATCATTCGTCGATAGGTCTAATATTACATGTGTGGAAACGAATAATGTATTAGAGGTTAGCATCTCTTCAGGAAGAACTATTTGTACAGATCAGATTACTAAGGCGATGAAGCTAGAGATTGATGGGAAAATACTACATCCTAGATGAAAGATTTTGATGTTATTTAGGCATGGTTTAATGGGGTACCTTTTTTCTTGATACAGAAAGGGACACCGTACAAAAATAATCTGCTCTGCTAGACTACCTCCTGCATTTTCTCGATCATTTCGGAATGAAGGAAAACTTGATTACAATTTGTAGAAAGCTTGTAATATAAAATTGAGATGCATTGAAAGTAAATTGATACATTTTATTTTATTTTTTTTTAAAGTAGGTGGGTCGGGTTTATTCGATTTTCATGGCTTAACACATAACCCGACGCAACCCAACCCGCCTACACATCCAACACATTTAACCCGTGTAAAAATAAAAAAAAACCAACCCAACCCGGTCGGGTTCGGTCGGGTTTTGCCCACCCCTACTCCATGGTATAGCACAACCTAGTAGTTATCACCTATAGTGCATCTACTTATGTTTCATATTCCTCTTTTGAATATCTACCACTTCTGTGGTGTTTGATGAAATTGGATCCATAGCTTTCTTATCGAAGGTCGTGAGCCGCAGCTTAGATACCAACTTTCACGGTGTGCTTTTCTTTTGGCACAGAAAGGGATATCGTGTGCTAGTAATCTACTTCGCTAGACTACCATGGCCTTCTTTCGGTCATTTCAGGACGAAAGAAAATTTGATTACAATTTGCAAAAAGCTTGCAACATAATTTTGAGATGCATTGAAAGTAAATTGATCGTTGATTGCTTGAAAATTATAAATTACAATTAATGAAAGTAGGAAATTACAATGGCTAGTCAAGAGGTGAACACTGGAAAGCTTAAAAGATATTTGAAAGACTAATACTCCCTATAATAGCTTGCAAAACAAAAACCTAAGTGATAGGAGTAGACTTTTAAATGACGAGGAATCATACTAAACGTTTACCAATATCAGAGATATTTTACAATTGAAATAAACTATTACAATGGAAAGAAAGTTACAACTCAAACTTGAACTAATATTTATAAGCCGAAGTTGGGTAAACTGCGGTTGCGATAGGGTCAAGGGGCTTAAGTAAAACTGCGGTTCTTGACATTCTCTCCCATTTGTTTTGTAACGTCCTCGGAGCCATCAATGAATGATGTGCTTCAATTAATGGTTTGATTTCAGGCTTCAAGGTCTTTTTCGCTTTCCTAAGTATTTGCCTTGCTGCTGCATCCACTCCATTTGACTAAGT
>CAIGRR010422577.1:0-10282 GCA_903798365.1 Fraxinus sp. 1973-6204
AATATTTAACTTTTTATAGAGTGACCAAAAGTATAACTGCTACTATATCTGCTAAAACCTCGAAGTCATTCAACTAGGAAACAGTCGTGATAGCAAATAAATAATATATCATGAGACAGATGGAAATCGGTAAATAGCGAGACGCTTGATCGGGCAGAAATGGGGATGCGATTTGCCAAGCTGGGGCAAACAAAGCAGTCCGACCCAACCTAATTGAAGGAGTCAACCATTCTAAGCCTCTCTACTTACCTTCATCGGATAACCAGAGAGGTTATATTAATCATGCTACTGGATTAATGCTTAGAAAATAACAAAGTAAATGGGAAGACAAACATTATTATTGCCCTCACACGAATTTTAGGCAAAGAAAAATAAAACTTCGTCCAGTTTCTTCGAAGCCCCCCAATTTAACCACCATATCAACTAATAGATAATAATGCTATAATCATCATCGGACATTAATGCAGTAAGGGGCCCGCTTCAGACAAACTTGTATTTTTCTTACAAAAATAATAATCTGAGTAATTATCACATCTTCATTGCATATGTGTGTACTTTTATCATTATCTACTTGAAAATAGTAAACCTCAAGAAAGCAAAGAGAGTATTAGTAGAGCACAGCTCACAATAGTTTACATTTTACTGGTGTTAAATTTTATGTATTTTTCAAGAACTTTTTAAAGGTTTGATGAATGAGTTCCTCTGGAAACACAAGAAAAGAGGAAGATAAATTAATTATGCTGCTTCTGATCCTTTCCTCGGGAAAAATGTCTGCTGCAATATATACATATTTCTAGAAATGTCAGTTACCCACTGGCTAAATTGAAAGAACAAAGCATAGAGCTTCTTACTCGTTTTGCACCAGCCCGAGCACAAAATATTGAAAGAATGCCCGTGCCACAACCAACATCAACTACTACCTGAAATATGAGCATACAATATTCATCATCAGGAGAGGCACATATTAGCCAATCAAGAAGAGAGCTAGAAGTTACATCAAAATCTTTTCCACAATCCAATTATAACTAGGATTCGTAGCAAATAACTTGTCACTTTTCATGTATGATGACATAACCCTCTGACAGTTTGAGACAACTATGGGACATATGATAATTGAGAACTGCTTACTTTTCCCGCGATACGATCTTGATGCAGGAAAATTGCATTTCTGTAACTCTCTGTACGCGCACGATCCTGTAAATGTCGAAAGGGATATCATAATTCAACTCCCAAAATATCAATCTGAAAAACAGTAGACTATCGGAAGCATCCTTGAGTTTTTCAAATCCATCTCAAGAAATTGAACTTCAGCACAAAGGAATAGGTTGTCGGTAGAAAATAGTATTTTCTTCATACTGCCATCAAAAAAGGTACAAACAACAGCGTACAAACTAAATGTCGCTAGTGTAATTAGACTAACCCTTTGAGTAAAAGTGCTGATACCTCACTGGAATATGTTAAAATTCAGAGGGGACACCCCTTGGTAGTCTTCATGGGTTTTTTATTTACAATCTTAGCACAAAACATAGTTCTCTACTATACCTATGGGATAGATATGTATAATCTGCACATTCACATACCTTTATGTATGTATTTTTATATTTATGATGTGCATATGCTAAGACACTCACTCACCTGGAAGGAAGGGAGAGAGGAGAAAACTTATGTCACCATTTTTTACTCTTCCAGTCACCATCTCTCTCTCTCTCTCTCTCGTGTCTCTCTTCTCCATTTACTCAACTTTTACTTTACTATCATGACGCATGCACACACATGATCCCACATGAAGAGAGAGAGAGTAGCAGGTCTATTCACCCTTTAGTGCTCCACCAAATACCATCTCTGTTCCTCCTATTTCTCTGTCTCTCTTCCCATAACCTCTAAGATGAAAAGGACAAAGTGCGTGACAACTCACTGTACTTGCAGCAGGATGTTTGCTTGTTTTAAGGGATTAATTGTGTCCACTACTGTTTTCAATTAAGAAACCTGAATAATATGCTCATTCAAGATTGGCTGAAATTACCATTTAATCAACATTAACACACCATAAAAATTAATAAACCACATTTCATCTAATTGAAATTAATTTATTTCACGTGCATAGCAGCACCACACCAACCCACCCCAAGTTGAGAGATCTACCATCTCCACCTACTATTGCAATCCCGTCTCCTATACTTTCTATAGTTTTTATTTTTATTTTTTTTGTCTTCTATACTATTGCAATCCCAAGTTGAGATCTACTACTGCACCACACCAACCCACCCCAAGTTGAGAGATCTACCATCTCCACCTACTATTGCAACCCCATCTCCTATACTTTCTATTGTTTTTATTTTTATTTTTATTTTTTTTGTCTTCTATACTAACTAAGTTATGATTTAGCAGCAAGACCAACAATATAACCATAAGTCCACTTTAATCACATAGTGAACAAACAGAACTTTCAAATTTACTGGTTCAACAAACAATCCTGAAAAAAAAAAAAAAAATCCATTAAACAGATTTTCCAAAATTGAGCTCAATATTAGTAGTTTCATATATAGAGTTATATCAAATCAAACACATTAATTTTAGATAAAATAAATAAATATTCCAACATTAATGTAAAATTTGAGTGCATTTAAACTTGCAACTTTGAAACCAAAAATCTTATATATATACTTGATAAATAATAGTAAATGAACTTAAAATAAATGACATTGTTTTTCCAACAAATTTTCATCGGTTTGAACCATTGTCCATTAAAGATAGACAACTTATATGAGTTGGATTTATATAGAAAATTAGTATCCAAATGCCCACGGTATTACTGGAATTTCTAAAGTGATTGTGTAATTTTTGACGAATCCTAATTCCTACCCAAGTTCAAAAAGAAAAAATAATAATAATAATAAATCAATGAAGTCTAATTGAAGAGCACCAATAATTTAGAGAAAAAATAAAAACTTTCACACGTAATATATCCTAAACCACGATCATCTAAAAGACCTTGTGAAGTTCTTTCTTTTTCTTTCAGTTATCAAAAAGATTTCAACTTTCTTCATTTTATTTCTTCCTTATATAGGCATCGAGGCTGCGTATGACCAGTTCCTCGACAACAGAAGCGGAAAGCACCAGGTCAGAAAAGCCATTGCACCCAAAAGCACAAATACAATCATAACCCCATACAAAGTGAAGAAACAAATTTTCATCAAATAGCGGTAACAATTCACTGACAAACAAACGAATCCAAAAAATGAAGATAGTAAACTTCAATGTAAATAAGAAATAAAGTTCTCTGTCTTCAAACACCCAGAGCTGGAAAAAAAAATCTATAAAAAGTGGGGCGGAAGGTACCTTGATCATTTCTTCGTGAATACCGAGGTGAGCGTAGGAGTTAAAGTACGCCATGTCGAAGTCCGTACAGGGAGTGGGAGCCTTATCCGTACCCGTCTCCTCCTGCTGCTGTTGGATCATCCTAGTAGAAACCCTAACATTTGTAACGCTGCCATGGTCGCGTGACCTGCTGCGACTACCCCTCCGGAGTCGATGCCCGGCCACGTGAGCGCCGCCGCCACTACCTCCATCGGGGTGATAGCCATTGCTGTAGCCACTACTGCTCGTCGATTGGAACATATCTACTCTCCTCACCAGCTCTGAGATCGACATGTCATTTTAAAGCTCTGGGACCCATATTAAGTCCCCCTTTGGGACCCATATTAAGTCCGTTTGTATCACTTCTATCAAAATATTTTTTTTTCAAAATTCATTCAACAACACATTTTTCAATAAAATAAAATTTTCTATCGCATCAATAACTTTTCCTTATTTTTTAACCACACATTTCTCATCATATTACTATTTAAAATACATTCTTTTCTCAATAATATCTATCAAACGCACCCTAAATTATTTAGAGAAAATTGTGGTGGAGGTCCCTATCTTTAAGATAAGTGCAAATAGGTCTCCAGCCTTTCAAAACTTGGTATTACCATATCAAATTTTACTACTTGTACATAAAAAATGTATATAATGATTTACATGATATGATATGGATGAAAAAAATTGGATAAAAAAATTAATTATATTTTAAACTGACAAAATGATAGAATGACACTATGTAATACATTATATAAATCTTGATGTACATGTAACAAGATCTTACAACATCAGATCTTATACATAGAAAATGATATTACCATATCATCTTTTATTAAGGATCTTTTGTGTGTGTGTGTGTGTGTATTTATTAAGATTTACATGGGAGATTACATAATGTCACATGATACTCTACCACTTGTCTTAAAACATAATCACATTTTTCCTCCAATCTTTTCCGTCTACACATCATTTTCAATAACCGCTTATGTACCACTTTGATGTACAAGTAGCAAAATCTTTTTATTAATATAGCAAATCTAATCCGTTTGAATGGTTTCCATCAAAATACTCCGTTAAAATGACATGTGCAAGGCACATAATGACAACGCCTTGTTGTGAAGGTAAAATAAGTAAAAGATAATTAATTCTAATAAAAAATAACAAAAAAGGAAAAGAAAATAAAATATGTAAGAACCCAAAACTTCCATGCCTTCAAAATGGTGTTCTACAATCATTGTCCTAAATAGTTCGCATGAACTTTACCTCGACTTGAAGATTGGCCTTACTCTAGTCAAGCTTTAAGTTTTCATGCCTAAATTTCGTCTAGATTTCACTTAGCCTTATTTAGGCTCGTAAAAACTTGAAAATTGTCTTACCGTCTAACCATGTTTTATATTATTTAGAACACATTCCACGTGCCTCCAAAACTTCCCTACCTCTAAAATAACGTTCTATAAGAGAATTTGCATAACCTTTGCCTCGACTAGAAGCTTGACCTTACTCTCACGTTTTACGTTTTTTTAATCCTAAGCTTCGTCTAACCTCATTTAGACTCGTAAAATCTTGAAATTTAGTCTTCACCATATATCCATGATTTGCACTTTTTTAGAAGACCCCCACCCCCACCCCCACCCCACACAAAAAATAAAAAAATAAAAAAATAAAATAAAATTCCTTGCCTCCAAAATGGTGGTCCGCGACCATTGTTCTTTGAAAAGATTTATTTTCAATTAAAATCGATTTGGAATTTTAGATAATTGAGGGACTATATAGCTTAAGGTAAATTTCAACATATGGAATGATCTCATGTTGGAAATTGAAACTAGTTCCTCGTTCTTATTCATATAAATAACATATTAAGGCTAGAAAAGGTAAATATTTGCTTATTGAGGACGTGACTCATTTCTTGCATTGTAGCACATGCTTTGCAAGTGCATATCAGTGCAAGTGTTTTCATGTGTTACTGTTACCAGGAAAGAAAATTTCATCAGATCTCGTATCTGCCATTGCTAGGTTGATGTATAGAGATTTCCAAAGTTTAGTTTCTGAAAATGTTTGTACATTATGCTAGTGGGGCTCAGTCACATAATAAAGAAATGCCCTTCGTCTAGACCCAAATGAAGATGCAAGGCAATTTCGGGGTCAAGCTTTAAGTTTTTACGAGTTGCTTGCATGCAGTGGATCCATACATTGATAAAGGGTGGTTTTTTGTGCTGATTGATGGGTCCATGCACTTTTCATGCATCTAACATACCATAGTACCGATGTCTCCTTCATAAGGGCGGACTTTATGAAGGTCAAGATGGTAAACAAGCTGATCATATTAGGATACTGTACCAAACGCACCCTAAGTGCATCAGCTCTTTGCACTCTTCAGGTAAACTCAACTGCCTCTTAATTCGAATTTTCAAGACTCGGTGAGTAAATACCAAAGGAGATACTCTTTCTGATAACCAAATAAAAGAGAAATGCAAAAGAAAAATCTTATGGCAGCAAAGGGTCACAATCAACTGTCTACAGCATAAAATATTTGGTGATAACAAGAGTTGTATAGATGACACGAAAAAAGGATTTCAAAGAGGAGTAAGGAAAAGAATTTGAATGATTTGTTATGTTTGTAAAATTGTGCTAAAGCATGCACTAGTTGAACAACCAGTTATCCGTAATCTGCAATAGAAAGCAAAACTCAGCGAATGTAACCGAGATTTTCAAGTATCAAAACAACCATCTAAAAAGCAAACAAGATAATTGGGACACACCATGTGAAATTTGTCCACAATACACACCTCATCTGCTTAAACCCACTAGGCTGACTATTTGTACATTACCAGCACGAGGAAAAAGAATTTGAAATGAAATGTTATGATCCTGCACAAATTCTTCCATGTTACGAAGAGAAAACAGACGTTAACATTTATATTTGTGAATCATAAACTACCTTACCTGCCTGCCTACCATGGATCTAACGGAATTCGTCATGGTATCCATAATCCTCTTCATCATCATTAAATACAGCACTATAGAAAACATATGGACTCTCAATCATCTCTTTCAAGCTCAGGCGACCGTCTTTATCTGAATCAGCCTGCAAAAATATCAGTTTTATATTTTCAGCACTGTCCTCACTGTTCATCACTAGGCAGAAAATTCAATCATGTCTGGTTCCGGAGCCATCACTTTTCAACATACAATTATTAGGACAATCATTAGTAATTTCACTCAATGGGTTAACCTGATTCTCTCAATCTAATTGACATAGACATGTTGATACCAATGAGTCGGAGAACATTGTCAGTTTCATTAGTAGAGGAAAATTATAAATAAGAAAGGAATGAAAATACAAACTGGAAAGTCACTTGTGGAATTTCTTAAAAGTGTGAAAGTGAACTTACAGAACTGATCCCAAAATCACATTGTTTTCAGAGTAACAATGTTTGTAGCACACAGAAATTACTTTATTTCAATTTCTTATTATCCGCATTTACAATTATCAAGGTCTCATTTCAAACATTTAATTTAGGATGAAGATTATGAGTTTGAAAACGTCTATGTGATCAGGAAAAGTGCATATGTATTGACAAACAATTTACCCTGAGGATGGTTTCTAAGATTGTTTTTCAAGATCCGATGTTTCAACGGTCATTATTGAATAAGGATTACCCTTTTATTTAAATTTTCTTCTTATTTTTTATTTTTTAAAAAATTGTGATTACAACCAAACATTCACTCGACCACCCTGAAAGGAACCTACTGTTCTACAACACGTAACTTGTAAGTGGAAATTAACCAGCAGTTACGACATGCACTCACATGGGGCAGGTCACAATTTGTGGCATGCACTTCTCTTCCTATTCAAGAGATTAATTTTGTTGCAGTAAGCCGAATGTTCAATGACCACCTATTTTATCCCACGCTAGCAGGAGGTCCAAAAATACCTTAGACAAAACCCCTTAAGTAGGCTAAATAAATTCTTTAAAGATTGTAGGAGACATCAAGAAGTTGGGTACTTTATCATGAATCATCCACTCTAGTGTAAGAGCCGCTAATTATTTTAACATTGATAGGTGCAACTGAGAAAGGGATCAAGAACCTCAATGCATTGCATTACATCACATTCAGACAACACAAGCACCCATGTTGAAAATAGTCAGTCTGCTTAATGCACATTAATTATTGACCACAAGTTCATCCCAAAATGTATTTGTCATCGTTAGAGAACTGAAATAGTTGTACGCGTGACTCCAGGATGTTCATTCATAGTACAAATATAATGCCAACTTCCAAAAGTCACATTAATCAAAGCATTTACCCTAGATAAACCATATAGTTAATCTAAGAAGCGATACGCACGCATAAAACTTCTCCTCAGATCAATCTCGTCAAATCGAAAAGACTACAATAATCAAACTAGTCAAATGGAAATGCAATAAATACCTGTTGCATGATATACTCTGCCTGTTGTTTAGCATAATAGCGCTCTGATGGATGAAGTTTTCCAATAATGGGTAATAATTCTTCATGGGACAAATACCTACAGCATAACAAAGTCAGGTTATATATAATTGCTATACCCGTTAAACATCATCTAGCATAAAATCTATTTGAACAGAGAAGTCTAGTTTATCACCCGTCACCATCTTTGTCAAGCTGCGTAAACAATTTTTTAGCTGGAGCCTCCAATGTATCATCGGATTCGTGTGAAGAATTATGCCCCTCTTCATCATAATTTCTCACCAAATCAAAAAGCCCGTGGAAAAACTCTTTGAAGTTAACCTTACCATCTCTGTCACTATCTCTTTCCCTGTAAAATTGGAATAAATAACAAATTAAGGTAAAGTGTTGTAGAAAAATTATAAAATAGTAATGTCTCCCAATTACAATAATGTTAACAGCACTAGCAAATGATAGTACGAGACAAATGTAGCTCGCAAATCACAGCAAGATAATGTAATTTAGCAATACTAACAAGCATCGACATCTGTCTTTAGAGAAAGTTTCACTCTGTACACTGACTACTTCTCAATATGTAATTGGAAAGAATATACAGGGACATTGATTTTATTATCTGCTCACCAGTGACTTTTTACTGATCACTCGTTGATTTGGGAGCTCCACGGCATAGGACTAGCTTTTCGAATTTGTTTTCTTCATATACCCCAGTTTTGTTATTGATGGTTCCCTATCTGAGTAGCAGGGAAAGATTCTAGGGAACTGTTCTATTTCTATCTCAAAAATTTGATGCTCAACTATGTTCTTCATGTTCCAAAAAGCAATTTTATCAGATAGTTCAATCATGATGACAGCACTGTCAAAGTTCGAAGAACTACCAAGGTTTCATCTTTGATATCATAAGAGTAAACTAAAGTTATACAGCTTTTAGAATTTGGATGTCTTCATCGATACATATTGTCATTTAACTCCATTTTATGTCTATGAAAGGGAAGAATAGCACAATAGATGAGCAGAAGCAACATCAAAAAATTATATAGATACTATCTAGAAGTGCCTGTCGCCATCGTACAGACAATAAGAAAACAAATGCAACAGGAACTAAATAATTGCATCAATATTCATAAAAGTAGTTTAAGAAAAGTTGTGGCACCTTATCTCTTCCTTGCACAACCACTGAAGTAATTTGGGATTATTGGTATCAGCCGGATGAAGAAAGCTATAATCACAAGGAAAACAATATATTGAGTAGTTTATGAACAATCTTAAACATATGAAACCAGAAAAACTATTATATCCTTTTAAAGGTTAAACTTCTGAATAAAAAATTACTCATTGAACTCGGTGATATTCAAAAGGCCATCTCCATCCACATCAGATGCATTAAAATGCTCCTCTTTCCACCAGCCCATATCATATCCAAAAGAATTATTATCTGGAGTAAGAGAATCAAGAAAGATATATTAGAAAGTATAGAACCTAATGTTTTAAATCTGTCGAGCACAAATTTGAAATTACAAGGAATTGTCATATGCTGCAGAAGGGTTTAACTAAATGATGTAGCTCCAAGACAAGCAAACAAATGTTGTTTGAAAGGGACACTTCTGTTGCATAAATTGAATCAAGCAACAAGTGTGCACTTAATGAGATCTTCATTTCTGAAATATTTTTTGTTGTGATAAGAAATGTAGGTTTTATAAACATGCGCTCCAAATAGAAATGAACAGTTTAAAACCATATTTCCAACAAAGTTAAGGCCTGTTTTCTTCACTCTATTGGATTTGACAAACTAAGTTCAAGTCCTCAACTAAACTACTTCTCACTTGCACTTACCATTATTGGTTTTGAGCTTCCCAATCACTCGACCATATCATTCACAATAACATAGTATAAATAAAAATCCTCAAATAACTAGGCAAGAAGCTTAAAACTCTTTAAAAACTTTATTGGGATTATTTTAATTCACGAAAAAAATGAACAAAATCGAAATAACTAAAATTCAATAAATAAATAGAGGAAAAGAAAAGGATTCGAGTAGGACAGAATGAAATTGAAATTGAAATTGACCTGAGTTTTTAACCCAGCCGGGGGCCTCGTACTCAGCGTAAGACACAAACCCATCTTTATTCTTATCATGAACCTCCATCTCCCTTTCAGTCCGATGCAAAACCTCCCGCTGGCTCTGCTGCAAGTTCCACTCAGTAAGCTCGTGCTCACTCACGTACCCATCCATAGGGCTCACGTCGATCTTGGGGAACAAAACCACCAACCTGTTGGTAACATTAAACCGTTCCTCATCATTCACGTAGTCCTCGGCATTCATGAAGTCCTCCCACTCGGGCTGGGACTCTTGCCCGGGAGCCTCCTGGTGAGTCGACTCGGCTGGAATCAGCAACTCGGGATGGTGGATCTGAAAGTAGTTGTGCTCCCATTGCTTGTCCTCACGGTGGCGCTCGATGTCAGCTATCAG
>CAIGRR010422592.1:0-10328 GCA_903798365.1 Fraxinus sp. 1973-6204
ACTTGGTAACTGGCATATAAAATATGCAGATCGATGTAGAGTTGTGTACCTGTGGATCATAGGAGATCCTATTTCCCTGGTCAATCTTGCCGTGTAAAACATATATATTCGTGGACATGTTGAAGAATATCCAGACGAAATACACAGGTTGTACTGATTTTTTCTACTTGGTGGTTGAAAAGGAAATGAAACGTGATGGTGAACTACACTTAGGTGAGTCAGTCGGCATCTATATCTGGTATGGACAAACGATTTTCAACTTGTTGAGAACGCTTCTATGTGCATATATTGGTGTCTTGTGTATATTGTCTCTAATTCTTGAGCAATTGGTCGTTAAAGTGTCGTTTCTCTGTTTTATTTCCTTTCATTTTCAAGCATTGAGAAGGAGAAACACGTTGCATTATGAAAGCAGTGCTCTTAATAAATGATATTTCTTGAACTTCTAATTGTAAACAAGAAAAGGAAAGAGAATCTAAAATCTTTTTCGGTAGTGTATTTTGCCAAACAAGCAAATCCAAGTAAGAAAGTAGGCCTTAATCCCCTGAAAAACGCATAAAATGAACGCAAGTCTTGGCTTGGCTTGACTTGACAAGAATCTTGTAGAGGGCAATGGAAATCTTCATATTTATATCTCAATAACCTGATAGAGAAGAAGAGCACTCCTGCGAAAATTGTGCAAAATTCAAGAATGTATATAGATAGCAGCATTCAATTGAAAAAAAAAAAAAAATGTAATGCTCAAGTGCACGAATGTGCAGTAATGTTGGAATCAAGGTGCAAAGAAAATGAAATCACTAATCGTACACCATTTGAGAATTCCAAGCATGGATTCAGAGAGGATCATGCTACACATGCAGAACAGTTTCACAATTTTTTTATTTTTTATTTTTTTAAGAATACATGTAGCGTTGGGTGATTGGACAGTTGACAAAAAAAAAAAAAAATTCACCCGGACAGTACCTGTATGAGTTCTTTACAAGGAATTGTTCATGAAGAGAATTGCAAGAATTAGGAGGAGCTAGCTCTATTTTCATTCAGAGAACCATAAGACGACCAGACTAGATGGTAACATAAAAATTGTATTACCTTCATTCAAGTATTATTGACTTGAACGATATTCCCTTGTTAAAACCAAAATGTACTCGACTACCTCAAGGCTCAAATACAGTAACTTTCAGATGCACATCACATAATTCAATAGGAAAAACAAAATAAGCTAATTAAATAACTTGGCCGGAGCTCTACTCATGGACCATGTCAATTCTACAATACAAAGCCATCGAAATAGTAGCAAGTCAATCAAAATGGAATGATCTCCAAGAACAATCAAGCATTACCAAATGGAAAATGTAAAGAGTTAGCTAAATTTGATGAGATGTTGAATGAAACACTTGGCGATATCCGACGTGAACCAAGATTGTAAGCTTACATATTTGTGGAACACATTAAATGATATCAAATTAGCAAGTAGGCTAACGTACTTCATCTTGACTAAGGTGAAAGAATTCCAACGAGGCGTGGAGAATACATTTTATTGAAAAAGTTCATTTGATTTATTCCAATCTTGATTCCATCATGAAGGGATCCCCTAGACCATGGAATTGGTTGTTCCAGGCAGTTAATCTCACCTTTTCAAACATCCACAATGAAGCGGATACACATCCATAAGTAATCTGAAAGAAAAATGAAGAATCTGACCTGTGGTTTCAGGATTACACAAACATAACCTCAACAACCAATAGAGACCACACATGTTTAGAAGGAATTAAATCTGAAACGAGTGATCCAAACCCTTTATTTTTGGGTGAGCAAGTAGTAATCCAAGGTAAATGTAAGTTGTATTAAACGAATGGGGTGGGGACTGGGGTGGGTATATACCTGATTTTTGAAAAATAAATAAATAATTAACCTCTATTTAAGAAATTGAAACTTAAATATTGTTCAAGGTCATTTTTTCTAAATACATATTGGAACATTAGTGTGTATTTGGGAGAGGGATAGACAACTTTTTTCCAGAAATGGTTTTCATGGAAAACTTAGTCAACTTTTTAATAATATAATCAAAATAGTTTTTTTGTTACTTGAGATTAATAAAATATTTATTTTAATAGTTAATATCAAAAGAACTCGACAAAGAATTTCACAGGTTAAGCATATAATAAAATCCATTCAGGGCATTTATAAAGTTTAAAGGATTGAAAAAAGAACACATTCTCTATTATAAACGCAACAAAATAGAATGACTGATGTTGTGACCCTTATAAATCGCATTTAACTAAATGTGAAAAAATTGGTATGTACCATAATGTCAAGTAAAACAAGTACTGTAACACTGATATGTTTTAAAATGTTAATTCTGCACTTTTTTTTAACAAATGTTGACGAATTCACAGTAATAAGGGAACTCAACATTTTACACCAATCCACTCCACGTCTACAACAAATAAATTGCCTAAGTTTTAACATGCCCTGCTAGTGCACAGGATTATCGGGACCATAACACTATCAGATGTTGAGTTGTGAGTTTTGCCTCAACGGTGGTTCATCCTGTCGTCGATGCTGCTGTGTACTCTCTTCATCCCGATTTTCAATTTCCGAACTACTTGATGGTTTAGCACCAGAAGAAATAAGGTTCTTGAACCAAGTAGCTTGGAGTCTAGGAGATCCTCCTCTATTAGAGTTGCTCGGGGACTCTGCATTTAGAATTGAATTGTTGGAAGCAACTCCTGCAAGAAAGCGATATGCCACCTTGCTAGCAGTTACAATCTCAGTTTTAGCCTGCTTAAACTGCAACAGCATAAGAATTGGTCAGATACACCAAAACCGGGAAAAAAAGTTAAGATCAATCAAACAAGGTAATAGGAAAAACATAAAAGAAGAATGGAGAAGAGCAGCATGTTGGATTGTGTAAAGCCTAACTATTACCGTTCACTTGCCTCCTCGACCACAAATCAACCAAACCTCCTATACTAGGAAAAACACAAAAGAAGAACGACTTTTTATTACATGGATTTATATTAAGCATTCATCTCTTTGTATTATGTCGCCCTAGCTTCCTACACTACATAAAGGAATATGAGATGGTTGTCCTTGTGTTTAAGAAAGACAAAAAGAGAAATGTGTTCGATCTCCACTGTGAACTTCTCAATTTTAATGAAAAAGTGCAATGGCGAGTGGATGTAGCTCTATGTTGAGGATGAAAGACTAAATCTGTGTAACGCTTAGCATTTTTCTGATTTCTGGTTGCTTTATATTGCTCCCAGTGGGATTGGGTTAAGGCTTAATTCAAGCATGCACAGGGATGGGAGGTCCCTCAACTATGTATAAATTTTCAAAGAACAGCAGCCTGTATACATTCAAATTTACAACCCATTTTCCTGGATCACCTAGTATACAATACTTGCACTGTAGTGTTGGATATGAAGAAGATCCAGCCCCCATTTGGCCCCCATTAAATTTATAACACATTTTTCTCTCTCTTCTTTTTAATCAGATATTCTCCAATAAAATAATATTACATATAAACTATTCCTTCTTTTTCAACCACACATTCTCCAAAAAACTACTATTCCAAAAATTATAACATCAAATAATGGGGGCCAAACGGGGGTTCAATACTGATTATGTTACAAAGTCCAGCTGCTTATACTTTGTTTCTTTCCATCCATTTTGCCCAGTCGGGTTGAGGGCAAGGCAGTTGATTATGCCAGGAATAATGATATTACCATACAACTTTCGATTAATTTTAACTAATTTTAATTGAAGGACAATGTGGTATAAAAAAATAAATACTATAACCTTACTCGATAAGCTGTGCTTTCTGCTATTTCCACAGCAGCATCACCAGCGTGTGCAAACCTGTTTACCCAACCTGTCATGAAACTCGTAAGAAGATAATATACATGGCAAGTTACAAAATACCACACATAGTTGACAGCAAAAAATTTGTCCATGTCATGCCCATTCTAAATTAAAATGGTAAAAATAAAAAAAAATTACAGCACATTATATATACATATAAACTCCAACTTTAAATCTTTCTCCAGGTCTGCAGCAACTTATCCTCTTGCATGCGCACATATACATCAAGCAACTTCATTTAGATCCAGTACTAGCTCTAAAAATTCTAGTCATGCTTCTACAAGAGCAAATCATACTAGGAATTCAATTCACTTAACAACAAAATTCATTTAATTAACCTCAATCTGATTCTGAGCTAAATGAATCTAGCTCAAGAAGCACTGAACAGAAGTAATAGAAACATCATTCATATTTTATTGCTCAACAAAGGAGAAATCATTTTGGCACAATGATAAAATTCAAAATACTAACTAGAAATTCTTATTTTAGGTCTTATTACATTTATAAGCTTGTTAAGATCTACAAGTTGAATTAAAAGTAAAAAAATCAGTATTAATCTGGAGTGTGTGCTGAAGTTGCTTTAAGATGTCACTGGAGCTCATAAATAGATAAAATGTCTTCACAAAACAAGAAAGATTAAAAACTCGTATTTCTCCCCAAAACTTTAAGGCTTAATTGAGATGGTGCAATGAATTCTAACCCTGGAAATGGTCCACAGAATTCTTTTAACTTCCATCATCATTCTTTTTCAAGTTTAACAAGTTCACCAGGAAGTCTCGGATATTTAAGTCTGACCAATTTTATCCTACAGACCTTACCAAGAAAAGTTTGAACATGAGCATTCCCTCATCAACCTCTCAATTAAGCCTTAACCTTACGTAAATTAGATCAATCCCTATATTATTATCCATCTCTAACTAGACTTCATACACCAAAATGCTTTTAGCCTACTGTTTTGCTACTTCTCAAAACTGAATCATTGCAATCTTAAGTTTCACTTTACCACGTAATTTCTTTGATTCCTTAGCAATTTATACATACAGACGTATCCTCACTTTTCTTTCAAAGACAAATAAATATTTGTGCCTCTGCAACATCAGACATCAGCAAAGAATATATTCTGCTCCTTCTATAAATTATCAAATAATAAATATTTGTGAAAGACTGATAGCCTTCACTCACGAGTAATCCTAAGTGTGATTGTGAGCTACATAAATATAAAATTGTTCTATGGGTTTAATGTGTCTTAAATAGAGACTGAAACTCCCACTTAACAAGCTTGTCAAAGCTAAAAAAGATGACTACTAACCCTGCCTCACGATCATTGAGCCTCCAGAACAGAAATGAGTACAAAGTTCAAAAGGGCAATATTCGGACTGGTCCAACAAAAGGCGAATGTGTTTATATTGCATATTTCCAAGCAAGCTATATATGAGCAGGAAGAAACTTTTGGGGTCAAACAGCCTACATATTTATAGTAAAGCATATGTTGTGCATGCGTACAGAGAAAGATACAGAGAGATTGCAATTACCAGGAAGCTTTGGCACACCAAGTCTTTCACAAAACTCATCACAGAAATGATTGCAATTTTTTGATAATAAATCATAAGAGTGCCCAGGCCACTCTCTACTAAGTTCCCTCAGGATCTGATTAACCTTGAAGATAGAAAAGGTAGTTTCTCCAAGTTTGATGCTTTCACGGAATGTATACATTGGATTCTTAGTCGATGGGCAGCTAAAAACTCCACTACCTTGTTCACAGTACCCAAAGGACCATTCATCATCTCCATAAATCTGTAGAAGTGTAAATCATCTAATTATAAGAGCATTATTCACCTAACATTTAAAATTCAAGATATTCAATATATTTTTTAAAAAACCACATCCAATCGCAAGAAGGCACAACAGAGTAGGAAGATAATCTAAAATCCATGAGACAAATTAGCTAAGGCATACAAAAGAAACAATATGCAATCTTACATAATGCAGAATTCAAGGGAGCATTTATAAAGAAAACTCCAATCTCAATTATAGATCTTTGGTAGAAACCGTTTTTGAGTGTAAATTACTGTTCCTCATCAAATTACACAAGCAAATCGAAAAAATGAATACTACTGCATGCACTTCCAGAAAATGAGATGCTTATAGCAAAGCTTCTCAAATTCACAAATTCATGCCAGAAGAAGCATAACTGATCGCCTAATGAGATGCAGCTCTCTACAAATTGTAGACATTGCAACCAAACATACTGGAAAACTGATAAATATACACAAACATATGCAGGACTAGTCCTTCCCTATGTTCAGACAACTGGTACAAACAAGTGCGCGACTACAAATTTAGTTATATTTGTTCCAACAGAACATGATATGCCCACATTTATAGTATAGCAGGCTAACATACAAGATGAACAAAGCAATGACATTTGCAGAACTATGAATCTCAGGCCATACTGGAAGTGGAGACTACAGCAGTATTTGAATTGATTACATATTATCAGCAACACCACTCACCAAAAAATAATAATAATAATAATAAAAAAAGAAAGTAACAATGGGCAATACCCCCATTTAGGCTCCAAGGTAAGAACCACTATTTGTACTTTTCCATTTTGCTACCTTCAATTTAATCAGTCTCGTGAGAGAGTGTGTGTGTGTGTGTGTGTGTTTTTTTAAATCCATTTCTCTGTGACTCTGTCTTTTCTTTTTTATCTTTTTTGTTCGGGCCCCTTGTGGGTTGGGTTGATCATGGGCAGGGCACATTGCCATCTGTAAGGTGATCAAAACAAATCCTTTGACCAAACCTAAATCCAGACAGCGAATGTCATCCTCTAGAAATGCAGTCATTGGTAATAAATAATAAAGCAAGCTGTTTTAATGGTCGGCCTTTGTACTTAGTAAAATGAAACCCTTCTCAGGAAATGTCAATAAGCTCAATTATGCTACCAAATGAAAAGATATCATTTCTTCACTGATAAATAAATCTCATTGCTAAAATCAAGGGGAACATGGAGTCATGAGCAGCATTCCTCCTATTATGCTAAGGTATTCCAAACCCCCTTCCCAAAAAAAAAGGTGGATATAAATAAGATCAAAGGAGCTGGACAAGACATATTTAAACAACAATGTCATCTGCAATTATTAAAAAAAGAAAGTTAGAATGCCAGATGCTGCGAATGAAAGACAGGTGCACTACTTGAGAGACCTCCAATTCAAGCTTCAATTGCGAAATTGAAAGCAATGCAGAGGTAAGGCACGGAGTTCAAACAGGGATGACCCATTTTCTGGGGGAAAAAACTCCAGACCGACACTAGAACCCATACATTGAAGAAATTACAAGTATGTGTAGATAATTGAGAGAAATAATTAGAAACCTGAATGGCGCTGTGGAAGATGCCACCGAGACCAATACCGTCTTTGAAGATCTTATTGATCTGCATAATTGTGTTATTGGTCTTATCAGAACCGCTATTCGTCACATCATATACATGGAGGATCACCTCCGTCATCCTAAATCCCACAATTTACAACACTCCAACACTCTCAATTCAAAACCCTAACACCCCCACTCTCCTTCTCGCTGCCCCTGTAACAATTTCCTACAGTTAACCCTTAATTGAAATGACAAAGTGAATTATTGCACTTACTGTGGAATTTTCCTACTAGAAATCAAATTAGGGAATAAACGCACTGATTGCGAAGGGTGAGAGGAATCATAATTGCCTCTTGGCGGTATTGGGATTTTTGGCAAAGCTTCCAGATTTACACAGATGAGGAGGGTGAAATCAAATCAAAATGTTGGTGTGTTTACTTTATTATTAATTGCCTTCACGAGTCCAGACTCCGCTACAAAGGGTTTTTTTTCCTTATCGTATCCTATCCTACATCCTACCTACATTAATAAAAGAGTCACTTTATGGTGACACTATTCATAAGCCGATGGCTCGGCTCGGCTCGGCTCGGCTCGGCTCGACTCGACTAAACCGATTTTAAATATAAAAGTGAAAATATTAATTTTAAATAAATGATTTTTTTTTAATCCACGATCACTAATAATAATTATCATTTTTAAATAAATTATATTACTTAAAACAATATTTTACTCTTTCTAGTCTTTTACTTTCTTCTTCCAATTTGACTATGTAACGCTTATAAATTTAACTTAGTTCGTACAAGGAAAAAAAAATGAATTAATTCTGTAATGAATATTTAAAATTTTTAATTAATTATATTTATTAAGTATACATAATATAAATGTTAATGAATGCTAACTTCTCTATACAAATTCACGTTCATAAACTAAAACAAGATGTTAAATATACATACTAAAAAAAATTTAACATCTAAATAAAATCAAAGTAAATTTTATTTGATTAAAATAAAAATTATGTAGAACAAGCTTTGTATATAACGTGTCAATTTTTATTATCAATGACTGCAAAAATATATCGTTAAAAATATATCGTTAAAAATGTAGTGAGAGGTGTACGTGATACTTAAAATTAGATAAAAGAGCGAAAAAAATTTAAACATGAAAGGGCGTCTATGATATTGTCCATGTTTAGTTTATATAAATATCAAATTTTTAGTAGATTTTAATAAAATGTAAGATTTAATAGAGTTGTGAGTCTTATAAAATGTGTGGTTAAAATTAATTATTAACTTAGACTTAAATTTTAATTAATATTTTTTTTAAAAATAAATTTTTTTTTGCATTAAAGTGTTTTTTATAAAACATAAAGAATGACACACCTATATTTAGAGCATGTTTGAACACCATTAAAATGTTAAAAATGTATTTTGGAATAATAAGTTGATGGAGAATGTATGATTAAAAAATAAGGAATACAATTGATGACTTGACCTAAACATCCAAATTCACATACACATTTTTTTTTTGATAAAATCAAAGCATCTCTACTAGTATATCCTTGTATATAGTGTACCGAAACCAAAGATAATAAATCCATAGTCCAACATATTTATCCTGAAATTGTAAAAGTATCTATATGCCATTTCAAAAGTCATACATGATCCCCAAAGTATAATACAACTGAAGTTTGCAAAATAACTCTACAGGTCGTCATCCATGTACATCGAAATATGGAATCTCGTAAGAGCTCCACAGCTAGCCATGCCTTCTATGAGGTTCCATGCTTTCCTACAATGCAAGAACTACATAAGCTAACGCTCAGTAAGCAAAAATCATGCATGACATGAGCATGGGTAATAATGGTATCTGGCCCCATGCTATTTACTTTAAACCTTATGCTAATAATGTATCATACTCAAATATTCGTCAAAATCAACTAGAGGTAACCTCATTGAAATTATTCATTGGGCCCTTGACCCACATACTATGCACTGGATAGAGCTCTACACACTATCAATATCAATAATCAAATGGCCAATATGACATCGACACCGGTGAGTGGACCATCCTCTTGTGACCACTAGAGGCCCATCCCTTAACTCTCCCAATGATCACCTCAGAAGTATCCCACAATGCAGCGTTAATAATCATAATATCACGAATGCACAGTCGAGTGGTCCACCCTCCTGTGATCACCAAAGGTCCATCCCCTATCTACCTTTNTTGTGACCACTAGAGGCCCATCCCTTAACTCTCCCAATGATCACCTCAGAAGTATCCCACAATGCAGCGTTAATAATCATAATATCACGAATGCACAGTCGAGTGGTCCACCCTCCTGTGATCACCAAAGGCCCATCCCCTATCTACCTTTGTAATCATCAAGGAAGTATCACTCGCGGTGCTAAAACATATAACATAAGCATGCCTCACGTGCCTCGATACCCTAGTAGTGGTCAATAAAATATTTTATGAGGAAAACTTAATTTTACAATCATGTTGTGCAAGCTAGATTGGCCAACAAAATATTTTATGAGGAAAACTCAATTTTACAATCATGTTGTGCAAGCTAGATTTTCAACCATGGACATATGTTGTGCATGAAGATGAAATCGCTCGTGAATGACATACTTCATCAAAACCGATGTCAATATCTTCCGAAACCACATACTCAATGATCATAACCATCATATGATATATAGTGAGATCCTTATTAAAATTATGTAAAAATTCCAGCATTACTATATCGCAAATACTATATTCTTGCATCATAGTTGCAAATGGATTTTTACTTACCTTTTTGCCCTTGTGTGTGCGCGCGCGCTTCCAGGGAATGTAAATTAATTATCTTTTTCACTTAAAGTCGGAGAATCAACTGAATTATCATCTAATATTTAACACAATCCTCAGTTTGATAATCTTAGCACACACACAATCTTGTGTTATGTCCATCATGTCAAAATAATTTAGATGATATTAGCAATTCAAGTTACCGATTGCATTTCAAACTAGTCCCATAAATCACACTATTTCTCGAGTCTAATTATGAACATCAACGTCATCCCATTGTTGTTAACAACCTAGCACTCCTTAAA
>CAIGRR010422704.1:0-12930 GCA_903798365.1 Fraxinus sp. 1973-6204
ATGGAGCCGAAGACAAATCCTTTTATTTCATTTTTTGGTAAATTTATTACTTATGCCTTGAATTAATTAAGGGCTCTTATGTCTTTAAGGTAGTTTAGGATTTTTTCTCTTACCTGGGTGATTCCTATTCAAACATTTTCTGGCTTGTCGATTTTGGTTGTTCATTGAAGAAACGAATATTGAATTTGGAGTTTTCCATTTCTTTACTATACAACTTGGTATTTGTAAGAATCAATGATTTGTTGGTCAACAATCAATTTTCGATATTTGGACCTGACTCAATGAGTAATATGTTACTCGATCATTAACTGGAGCTCTATATCGAGTAGTTGCTTCTACAGTACAAAACTCAGTTGTATAGATTCTCTAATTCAGGAACTTAGTGTCCCTCTCTCACAACCACCTGCTATATTGGTGGTTGATATATTATGATAATGTTGGCACCATATACTCCTATGCCAATCCTATTTTTTCACTCACGAATGAAACATATTGAAATTGATTCACTTTGTCCGTGATAAAGTTTCCACCAGGCATCCATGCATCTGTCACTCTCAAGGAAGGGTCAATTGGTTGATGGTCTCACCATGTATCTTTCCCAGTCTCGGTTCCTTCAATTTATGTCCAAGATTGGCACCATCTTGCCGGGCATAATACAAGAAAATATCTTTTTCAAGATTTTACCATGTCTAAACAAGGAAGATATCACCTATTACTTTCATATTATTGTATATAATTTAATGGTCAATATTCTGTTGATTTAATTAATTTCTCTGTAATCATTTAGAGTGTATTTGATTGAATTTATTTTTCAAGAAAAATGTCGGTTTTCCACCCAAATTCCTACTTTAAAGTGTTTGATTGCTATTTTTTCTCCATGAAAAATATTTTCCAATTTTTTTGTTTTTAAGGAAACATTTTCTTTGGGGGGAATAGGTTTTTGTTTCCTCAAAATAAGGAAATATTTTCTTTTTTAAGATATATTTTTCATGTCAATCACACTCACTCTTAGTGATTTAGTTTCCATAGCTTCATTCCACAAGTCAGATGCACTCAATTAGCTAGATGTATGTTTGATCAGTATTTCACTTCATATTTTTTGTTCTGATAAATTTGGCAGTAAGTATAGGCCTAAGATCTGGATAAACGGAAAACCATAAGAAAATGCCAGTACTTGATACACGAAAAACACATAGGCATGTTTGGTACACTAGAGTACATTACAATGAATAAAACTTTGGTTTCTTTTCGTCCCTTAACACTATCCAAATCTATCTAGTACTGGGTACCAGAGAAACAGACAGTACGAAGTCAATATGGAACCATAGCATCCATATCTCCCAACATATTTTATTGAATTTTTTGATATAGTCCTACTGCTAATTGTAATTTTCTCCTTCCTCATTAGAAACTAGATTTTCTGATCACTAGATTCAAACTTCACCCCATATGGGGACTTTCAGCATTTTAGCAAATATGATACATCAAATTTAACTCCCAGTGTTCTACATTTATTCTCCTGCAACCTAGATGACATATGTTTACAATATTTTTGAAAAATGATACCTTGGTAGTAGAAATTTCGAATGTCAAACTCTTTCAGTGGACCGTTTAATTTGCAATGCAGCTCTTACAACATTTCCTCTTGTAATAATTCCAACCTGAATAATCAAAACAATTGGCTAATCAGGACAAAAGTTAAAAACATTATCCCGGCAAAGATGCTAATATAATATTAATGAAGCAGGTTCTTACCAGCTTACCATCACCATCCACAACAGGAAGGCGGCGATATTTTGTCTCAAGTAGTATACTGACGAGTAACAAAACACATTTTCAATTTTGTAGTCCTACTTTATTAAGCATGGATGGAAAAAAATGCAATGGTATGCCAAAATCGAGTAAAAGGTGCAGAACCTTGCAGCATCCTCAAGATTGGTGGATTCACGAACAACTGCTGGAGCTGGCGTCATCAAATCACCAACCATTTTCCCATTGGTTTTGCTAAGCAAATTTTGCACTTCATTGAATGTCTGGAAGTTTATTCATAATCAGAACATCATATAAACACATCTTCTGTCATCAACAACACATGCAGGCCAACAAGCATACAGACAGTATCATTAGATAAATGACAAGGTCCTTTTTTATATGCAATATAACAGATTCGCAGTCCAGCAGCATGTTCAATTTTCTCCAATCTATTAAAGTTTAATCGTGAGTATTTTGTCCCTCAATGAGTATTTCTGAATCTAGACGGAACACTAAACATTGTGTATTCAACTTGACAGAATCCCTTTCAGCTTGCATTGGAGATTGATTTTTTAAACAATGTCTATTTTTTGCTTATGTAGCACAATTTTTTAAGCAATCTACTATTGCGTTAGAGATGTTCTAAGGCAATATTAGCAAAATAAGATCTTAGTATTTTGGAATCTAACCTACATTCATAGAATGGTCAATGATTGTGATTTACATAGGGAGGAGTGAAATCAGAATTGAATTCTTGTATTGATTAATGATTTGTACAAACATATGGACCTCTACTTATAATAAAAGAAGGAACAAAATAGAAAAGACAATCTCCTGAAAAAGGAAAAGAAAATTTTTCTTAACTAAAGATGGTCCAATAAGGTACACAATATAAATCACAATCATCCCATAATTTTCAAGATTTCTATATTCTCCCTCAAGTTGGATCATAGATGTTTACCATATCCAACTTGGAGATGAAATCATCAAAATTTTGTCCAGGTAGTCATTTGGTGAAGATATCTACAGTTTGCTATGATGTAGGGACACAAGTCATGCTTGGTTCCATCATGTGGAACGGGATTAAAAGAGATGTTGATAGCTACTTTGTTATCGCAATAGAGTTTGATTGGAAATTTAGTGTAACTTGTAGTTCTTCCAAGAGTTTCTTTAATCACAAACCTTTGTATATCCCTTGTGCAATAGCTCTAAACTCAGCTTCCGCACTGTTTTTGGCCACTACATAATGTTTCTTACTTCTCCAAGTTACTCTACATATACCAAATAGAAAACATAATCTCCTAAAAAGGGAAAAGAAAAATTTTCTTAACTAAAGATGGACTAGTAAAGTACAATATAAATCACAATCATCCCATAATTTTCGTGATTTCTACATTGTCCCTCAAATTGGATCATAGATGTTTACTATATCCAATTTGTAGATGAAATCATCGAAATTTTGCCGAAGTAGTCCTTTGGAAAAGATATCTGCAGTTTGTTTTGTTGTATGGACTTAAGTCATACATATAATTTCGTCTTTAACCTTTCTTTGATGAAATGTCAGTCTAGCTCTATCTTGGTTTGATCATGTTGAACTGGATTGAAAGAAATGTTAATAGCTGTTTTGTTATCGCTATAGCATTTGATTAGGAATTTTGGTATAACTTGTATTTCTTCAAAGAATTTCTTTAATCACAATCCTCCATATATCTCTTGTACAACAGTTCTAAAATGAGTTTCCACACTGCTTCTGGCCACTATACTATGTTTCTTACTTCTCCAAGTTACCAAGTTTCCCCAAATAAAGGTACAATGGCCACTGGTTGATCTTTTATCTTTTGTTGATCCTCCCTAATCAACATCAGTGAATACTTTTACTTCATTCCTTTCACTTTTCTTGAAAAGTCCTTTTCTGGAGAGTCCTTGAAATATCTAAGGATTTTGTATACCGCTTTGACGTGAGCTTCCTTTAGAGAATGCATATGTCAATTTACCAAGCTAACTGTAAATGCAATGTCTAGTATGTGATAGGTAGATTAGCTTGACTACTAGTCGTCGATATATGTCCTTTTCAACTAGTTTTTGACGTCCTCTATTTTTCTTATTGCGTTCATAAGTGTGTAGCTTGAACATCCACGCAGGCCAATTTCAGTCAGGAGATTAAGAAGATTAAGAAAGTATTTTCGTTGAGAAACATTGATACCCCTCTTTGATCTAGCGACTTTCATTCCTAAGAAATAACGCATTTGTCCTAGATCTTTTACTTCGAATTATGTAGCTAAGTTTGTCTTTAATCTTTCCATTACAATTGTATTGGCTCCAGTTAGGATTTTGTCATCGACAAATACAATTAAGATTGTCTTCTTCCCATCTTCAAGTAATTGGAAGAATATAGTATGATTTGATTGTCCTTGCCAATATCCTTAACTTTTCAACACTTTTACAAATCTATCGAACCATCATTTTCCTAGAAAGCCTTTGAGATATCTGAGGTTTCTATATATATCGCTTTTAGGTGAGCTTCCTTTGGAGAATGCATATGTTGACTTGCTACGCTAATTAAAAATGCAAGGTCTAGTATGTGATAGGTAGATTAGCTTGCCTACTAGTTCATAGTTATCATTTTCAACTAGTTTCCAACGTCCTCTATTTTTCTTCCTACGTCCATAGGTGTGTTGCTTGATTTACATCCAAGCATGTCAGTTGGAGTTAGGAGATCAAGAACATATTTTCATTGAGAAACATTGATACCCTTCTTTGATCTCGTGACTTCCATTCTCAAGAAATACCGCATTTGTCCCAAATCTTTTACGTTGAATTCTCTAGCTGGACTTGTCTTTAATATTTCCATTTCAACTATATTATCTCCGCTTAGAATTATGTCTTTGACATATACAATTAAGATTATCTTCATCCCATCTTCAGATAACTGGAAGATTATAGTATGATCCGACTGTCATTGCCAATACCCTTAACCTTTCAATACTTTTACAAATCTATCGAACCATGCTCTTTGATAATTTTTAACCAAATCTCGATAAATTTTTCCCACTCAATTTTTCTACTGTGAGTTGAGAGGAATTATCGAGTCCACCTGTGTTCATGGTGGAGATGGCTTTTGCTTCATTGTTGAGAGATTCAGAGGTTGTCGACCCCTTGCTGTAGACGGCGGTTTCCGTCATTGACAGCTTAGTTAGAAGAAAGCCTGGCTATGATACCATGAAATCAGAATTGAATTTCTGTATTGATTAATAATTTGTACAAACCTATGGACCTCTTATTTATAATACAATAAAAAAGGAACAATAGGAAACATAATCTCCTAAAAAGGGAAAAAAAAAATTCCTAACTAAATATTGACTAAAAAAGGTACACACAATAAATTACCATCATCTCACAATTTTCAAGATTTCTACAAGTAGATTATGAAGTATTTGTAGAGACTGTATTGGTACAGAATAGACATTTCTGCCTTTCCCTTTATTTCCATCTGAAGGAAAACAAAGAGAATAAAAACTCTCTTAATTCTATTGAATAATATGAATTACATCGGTCTTTAAATAGAATAGAATAAAATGCTAGGCTCCTAGAATTAAGGAGCAGAAATAGTAAGAGAAAGAAAAAAAGGAAACAACTAAAAAGGGAATATCCTAAAATTTGAATAATTTAAATTCTAATTTCCTGATTCTATGGGATCAGATTTCCTAACTTTCCTACACTCCCCCTCAAGTTGGTGCATATATGTCAATCATGCCCAACTTGCTTATCAAATGTTCAAAGTTAGGTCTTGCAAGCCCCTTAGTCAAGATGTCGGCTGTTTGCTGACTAGAAGGCACAAACGACGAGCAAATAGTCTCAGCTTCAAGTTTTTCCTTAATGAAGTGTCGATCAATCTCAATGTGCTTCGTCCTATCATGTTGGACATGATTGTGAGCAATACTTATTGCAGCCTTGCTGTCGCAGTACAACTTTAGAGGAAGCTTCACAGTTTTCTTGAGTTCTTCTAGGATTCTATATATCCATAATACCTTACAGATCCCTTAAGCCATTGCTCTAAACTCAGCCTCTGCACTATTTCTGGCAACAACACTTTGCTTCTTGCTTCACCAGGTACCAAGTTTTCCCACACAAAGGTGCAATACCTTGAAGTAGATCTCGTGTCAGTCACCGAACCTGCCCAATCTGCATCAGTAAATACCTCAACACTCCTTTCATTAGTCCTTTTGAAAAATAGACCTTTTTACAGGAGTAGACTTAAAATATCTCAAAATTCGGTAGACCGCCTCAAGGTGTTCTTCATAAGGTGCGTGCATGAATTGACTAACAACACTGACTGAGAAGGCGATATCCGGCCGAGTATGGGATAAATAGATTAGTTTCCCAACCAATCTTTGGTATCTACCAGTATCAACAAGAACACTTCCCTCTTCCCAAAGCTTCACATTGGGATTCATGGGAGTCTCAGCCGGTCTGCAACCACTCATCCCGGTTTCCTTCAAAAGATCAAGGATATATTTTCGTTGAGAGACAACAATTCATTTCCTTGAACGAGCAACTTCCATGCCAAGGAAATATCTTAGAGCTTCTAAATCCTTGATCTCGAATTCTAATGCAAGCCTTTTCTTCAGTCTCTCCATCTCAATCACATCATCACCCGTGAGAATAATATCATCAACATAAACTATTAGCACATCAACCTTTCGTTCAGAAGAGAACTTGAAAAACAAGGTATGGTAAGCTTGTCCTTGAGAATATCCTTGTTTTCTGAAACATTGTGTGAACTTCTCAAACCAAGCCCTTGGAGACTGTTTGAGGCCATACAAGGACTTCTTTAGCTTGCACACTCTCGAGCCAAATTTCTCCTCAAAGCCTGGTGGACTATCCATGTACACTTCTTCCTCCAAGTCACCATTGAGAAAGGCATTCTTCACATCTAGTCGCTACAAGGGCCAATCCAGATTAGCAGCAATAGATAAAAGTACTCTCACCGTGTTCAATTTTGCAACAGGAGCAAAAGTCTCAGAGTAATCAATGCCATATGTCTGGGTGAACCCCTTATCCACCAACCTACCCTTGTATCTTTCCACTGAACCATCAGAGTTATACTTCACAGTAAAGACCCATTTGCAGCCCACAATAGTCTTCCCAGCTGGTAATGCCTCAACACTCCAAGTATTGTTCTTCTCAAGAGCTCTCATCTCTTCAAGCACTGCTTCCTTCCACTTTGGAACTTTTAGAGCCTCCTGTACATTTTTAGGAATTTCAACACTAGACAATTGAGAGGTAAAAGCAACAAGTGATGAGGACAATTTCAAGTATAACACAAATTTAGACAGCGGATGACTAGTACAGGATCTAACCCCTTTACGAAGAGCTATAGGACAGGATTGTGAGCAATACTTATTGCAGCGTTGCTGTCGCAGTACAGCTTTATAGAAAGCTCCACAGTCTTCTTGAGTTCTTCGAGGATTCTATATATCCACAATACCTCACAGATCCCCTGAGCCATTGCTCTAAACTCAGCCTCTGCGCTACTTCTGGCAACAACACTTTGCTTCTTGCTTCGCTAAGTAACCAAGTTTCCCCACACAAAGGCGCAATACCCTGACGTAGATCTCCTGTCAGTCACCGAACCTGCCCAATCTGCATCAGTAAATACCTCAACACTCCTTTCATTAGTCCTTTTGAAAAATAGACCTTTTACAGGAGTAGACTTAAAATATCTTAAAATTCGGTAGACCGCCTCAAGGTGTTCTTCATAAGGTGCGTGCATGAATTGACTAACAACACTGACTGAGAGAAGGCGATATCCGGCCGAGTATGGGATAAATACATTAGTTTCCCAACCAATCTCTGGTATCTACCAGTATCAACAGGAACACTTCCCTCTTCCCAAAGCTTCACATTGGGATCCATGGGAGTCTCAGCCGGTCTGCAACCACTCATCCCGGTTTCATTCAAAAGATCAAGGATATATTTTTGTTGAGAGACAACAATTCCTTTCCTTGAACGAGCAACTTCCATGCCAAGGAAATATCTTAGAGCTTCTAAATCCTTGATCTCGAATTCTAATGCAAGGCTTTTCTTCAGTCTCTCCATCTCAATCACATCATCACCCATGAGAATAATATCATCAACATAAACTATTAGCACATCAACCTTTCGTTCAGAAGAGAACTTGGAAAACAAGGTATGGTCAGCTTGTCCTTGAGAATATCCTTATTTTCTGACACACTGTGTGAACTTCTCAAACTAAGCCTTTGGAGATTGTTTGAGGCCATACAAGGACTTCTTTAGCTTGCACACTCTCGAGCCAAATTTCTCTTCAAAGCCCGGTGGACTATACATGTACACTTCTTCCTCCAAGTCACCATTGAGAAAGGCATTCTTCACATCTAGTCGCTACAAGGGCCAATCCAGATTAGCAGCAATAGATAAAAGTACTCTCACCGTGTTCAATTTTGCAACAGGAGCAAAAGTCTCAGAGTAATCAATGCCATATGTCTGGGTGAACCCCTTATCCACCAACCTACCCTTGTATCTTTCCACTGAACCATCAGAGTTATACTTCACAGTAAAGACCCATTTGCAGCCCACAATAGTCTTCCCAGCTGGTAATGCCTCAACACTCCAAGTATTGTTCTTCTCAAGAGCTCTCATCTCTTCAAGCACTGCTTCCTTCCACTTTGGAACTTTTAGAGCCTCCTGTACATTTTTAGGAATTTCAACACTAGACAATTGAGAGGTAAAAGCAACAAGTGATGAGGACAATTTCGAGTATAACACAAATTTAGACAGCGGATGACTAGTACAGGATCTAACCCCTTTACGAAGAGCTATAGGAATGTCAAAATCGGAGGAAGAAAAAGGGAATTACCTGTAACAGATTCGTTGATTTGTCCTTGGTTTGGAATCTTGGCCGTGCTGTAGAGTCAATTCATCTTTCCTTTTCTTATGATTCTTCTTCAAGTAAACAATCCCTTTCCAAGTTCGGTCACCTGTTGCTTTAATAGAATTATCATGTTGTGGCATTATAGTAGGTTGTCCCTTATTTTCGGTTTCCAAAGGTTGTTTTTCAAAATTTTGATTTTCAGATTGATTTTCAAATGTAGGCCTAGATTCAAGAGAAACATCACTCATAGTGAGAGGAATTTCAAGAAACGAATATTGGCCATTTGCTACAGGTGCAGAGGTACTAAGCTCAGAATCTTGTGAGAGAAACACATCATCTGAGAGAAAGACATCGCCAGAGTTAACAAATGAATCTTCTTTAAAACTCTCCCCCTAAAGATTAATATCCTTAAAAAATGGTTGTTTCTCAAAAAATGTGACATCCATTGTAACAAAAAAAAATTTCGATATTGGGTCAAAACATTTATAGCCTTTCTGAGTTGGGGAGTAACCAATGAAGACACATTTTATAGCTCTGGGCTCTAATTTTCCAATTTTTCTATGTTCATGAACAAAAGCTGTACAACCAAATATTTTTAGAGGTAGATCAGCAGAAAGTCTAGCAGTTGGAAAACATTTTGTGAAAGCTTGGAATGGAGTTTAAAATTGTAAAACTTTGGAGGGCATTCTGTTTATTAAGTATGCAGCAGTTAAAACGGCCTCTCCTCACATACTTAGGAACTTTAGTTGCAAAAAGTAATGCGCAAACCACCTCCAACAGACGTTAGTTTTTCTTTCGGCAAGCAGGAACTGTGATAAATTATTCCTTTTTCAAGAAAAAAATTTCCTAAGATCATGTTAAAATACTCTTTCCCGTTATCACTTTTGAAAACTTGTATGTTAGTTTGAAATTGAGTCTGCACCATATTGTAAAAATTTTTAAAAACCTGTTCGACCTCTGATTTTTCTTTCAATAAATACACCCAGCAAAGTCGAGTATGATCATCCGTAAATGTGATAGACCATCTTTTGTTAGAAGGTGTACTTATCTTATTAGGACCTCAAACATCACTGTGAATAATAGTGAAAGGTTTTGATGGTTTATATGGTTCTGAAGGAAAAGATATGCGGTGGTGTTTTGCAAATTCACAAATTTCACAATGAAACAAAGATGGGTCTTTATTGCCAAACAACTTAGGAAACAAATGTTTTAAATATTTGAAACTTGGGTGGCCTAATCTTAAATGCCATAACATAATATTATTATTATTAGAAACAGAAATAGATTCAAAACAGGAACTTATTTGTTGAGATTGTCGCCTCGATTCAGATCCATCATCAAAGAAGTAGAGTCCTCCACTCTGTTTAACACTGCCAATCATCCTCCCCGAAGTCAAATCCTGGAACACACAATGAGTTGGGAAAAAATTAGTTTGATAGTTTTGATCACGGGCTAGCTTACTGACAGACAAAAGATTACAAGAAAGTCTGGGAACGTGAAGAACATCATGAAGAGTGAGTGATGGAGACACTACAATAGAACCTTTTCCTGCAATGGCTGAAAGGGAGCCATCTGCAATCTTAATTTTCTGGTTACCTGCACAAGAACTATATGAAGAAAAAAGGTTTGACAACCATGTCATATGATCGGTTGCACCTGAATCGATGATCCAGGTGCGATCGGAGTTGACACTAATGAGAGCCGCTTTCAAGTAATTACCTTTTTGAGCTAATGAACAAGAAGGAATTTTCTGAGACTCGAGGAGCTTGTACAGTTGGTCTATCTGCTCATTGGTGAAAGGAAATGAACTTGAAGAGGACTACTGCTCTTGATCCGAGACACTAGCTTGAAGTGCACGNATTACCTTTTTGAGCTAATGAACAAGAAGGAATTTTCTGAGACTCGAGGAGCTTGTACAGTTGGTCTATCTGCTCATTGGTGAAAGGAAATGAACTTGAAGAGGACTACTGCTCTTGATCCGAGACACTAGCTTGAAGTGCACGCCCCCTCTCCACCAGACTTCTTCTTCCAGTTTTGAAGCTTGCCATGAATTTTCCAACATGTTCCTCGCGTGTGCCACAGTCGCAGTGGTCGCACCACGGCCGTTCAGATCGCTTACTATCCTTCTTCACTTCCTCCTGAAAACCCCGAGTTACAAGGGCAAAACTTTCTACTTCGGAGTTAGTAGTAATAGGAACATATTTGTTATTAAGCATCACACTCTGTCGTGCTTCTTCTCTCCGAACTTCTAAGAAGGCCTCACGAATTGTTGGCAGAGGAGTTTTCCCTAAAATTGGGCCCCGCACCTCATCTAACTCCTTGTTAAGTCCTGCCAAGAACATGAAGACACGATCATTCTCCTGTCGTTTCATAAACCGGACACTATCATTCGCGCACTCCCAGCTATCATCATAACAGAGATCTAACTCCTGCCACAATGTCATCAACTCGTTGTAGTAGGAGGTTACATCTCGGTCACCCTGTTTCGCATGCCAAAGTTTGGATTTTAAACCAAAAATCTGCGAAGAATTCTCCAGATCATAATATGTATCCCTGATTGCTTCCTAAACATCTTTGGTAGTTGGCAGGAACATGAAAGGCTTGCCAATTGCGGGTTCCATTGAATTCACCAGCCACACAATAATTAAAGAATTTTCTGATTTCCAGTTCTTAAGAGCCGAATCTCCATCTGCAGGTTTTGTCACTTCTCCTGTCAGATATCCAAGCTTTCCCTTGCCTTCCAAGATTAGACGAACGGTTTGCGACCATTCTGTGTAATTTTTTTCCATTTAGACGATGGATATTCAATTGGAGCGAATTAGTGGACCCCTCCAAACCATTGAACGGGATGGAGGAGTTCATATTCGAATTCGCGGTGCCTTCCCTGACGCCGCTGAGTCCTTGCTGGTTGCACCGGTTAAAGCCGTCTTCCACGGATTTTGGCTCGCCATAGATAATCCCTAGATCAAAACCTATAGCTCTGATACCATGAAGGAAAACAGAGAGAATAAAAACTCTCTTAATTCTATTGAATAATATGAATTACATCAGTCTTTAAATAGAATAGAATACAATGCTATGCTCCTAGAATTAAGGAGCAAAAATAGTAACAGAAAGAAAAAAAAAAAGGAAACAACTAAAAAGGGAATATCCTAAAATTTGAATAATTGAAATTCTAATTTCCTGATTCTATGGGATCAGATTTCCTAACTTTCCTACACCATCTTTCCTTTTACAATTGTACAACACATGTATTTCTATTTTTATTTTTAAACACAACAAACATATTTATACCCTGTAAACGTAGGCAAACCTAAGAAGTGCGAAAATTCTCCTCTTTTCTTCCTTCCCACAGAAAAAAGGAATCCACGGTAACAAAGAAAGAAGAAGCAAAATAAAGCACATAGCTTGACACCCTGTACGGTGGGATTGAGCTAGGCCTTATCTCGACCTTAATAAGCAGTTGAATCCTCTGATTTCTCTTTCCATGCAGACTACACGTTCATCTAGGTCAAGGAAGGTTAGACATCCAGTTCGATGAGCGCAAAGAAGAACAACTATCCTTATGACACAATAAGGACCAACAAAATTCTCGAGCAATAGTTCCACGATCCTGACCAGCAACTTATAAATATATAAATGAAAAATGCAATAAAGAAAATTCAATGAATAGATAAAGGCACCTCTTATCACGGGACTCGAAAGCATGCCTCCAATTCATTATTGAAAGCCTGAGTTCAGTTATGAAATTAACTCTTTGACCATCGAGTTCCTGAACACTCGGGCTTTTCTTTTTCAATTGTATCGAATCCATATTTTGGAACAAACAATGACCAACAAACACTTTTGACTTTACTTTAACTCGTTAGATTCACGCCAGACTCCGAGATTTTGATACAATCTTCAGCTGATGTGAAACAAAAATATTACTAGAACCATAAATGTTCGAAATACAAGCGATGGACATTCAGAACTTCATACGTGGAAGAAGCGTAACACCCTTGGAGCACTTGAGTTCGAGCATTCTTAATTTTTGACCCCACAAGAGAAAAATGTTTGGTTCTACCCCTGACTAGAAACACCCCTCACAATACACAATGTTTTAAAGAAATTGTCTAAAGTTCTAGGTAAGGAGGCAAGTACATGGTGCAACATGTAATACCTTCTAACCCTTGCTATTATGGTTTTCATTGGAAATGCGAAGTGAGGTGGGGAATTTTTTTTAGTCAAAAGGTGACATTTCATGAGAAAGGTTTTTACCCATTACTAGTAAGACGCACGTGCAA
>CAIGRR010422706.1:0-10089 GCA_903798365.1 Fraxinus sp. 1973-6204
TGAAGAAGTGAATTATCTATTTGAATTGAATAAAATGTACACGACTCCTCTTTGGGTGACTTTAGTGAGGAAGGATGTCGTCGAAGTTGAACACGAAAATTCGGATGGAAAGCATCACAATGTCAATGATTTTTGGGACACAATGGAGATAGCTCGTGAGGATGATGTGATTATTCTTGAGCCAATTGTTCCTCATCGTAATTTCACTGTTACACACAGAATTCTATCGGTAGTTCACGACAGCGAGGATGACAATGAATTTACAAATGAGGATTTGATTGCTTTATCCCGTCAAAGTCATGAGTTGGGTAGGAACGCATGGGCTAGAAAGAGTGGACCGTCATCTAATTTTTCGCGTATGGTTCCCAATGATGAGGATTTGTACATCGTTCGACTGTTTGAAACAAAGAAAGATTTACAGGAAGCTGCACATCAAATTACACTGAAATACAACTTTGAGTTCAAAGTTATGAAATCAAACAAGTCATTGTTGACGATTATCTACGTCAATGGCAGTTGCCGTTGGCGTTTACGAGCGACGAAAATGGACATGTACGAGTTCTTTGTAGTTTGCAAGTATACATAGAAACATACTTGTGAAATGGAAGTTCGTCGAAATGATCACAGGCAAGCTCGAGCATGGTTTATTGGTCAATAAATAATGCACAAGTATTAACACCCACGAACGATCCATAGACCTTCGGACATCATTAACGACGTCTGTCAAGATTATAGAGTCGTCATGAGACCCCTAATTATAATCGATGGTAACTCCGAAAACTAGATACGAAGGCGAATTAATTATTGCTACATGTCAAGATGCCAACATCCAAATTTACCCTCTTGCATTTGGCATAATCGATAGCGAGAATAATCTGTCGATGCATTGGTTCACAAAGTTAAGGGATGTAATCGGGGAAGTCGAGGACCTTGCCTTCGTAACTGATCAAGGGCAATCTATAATAAATGGTCTCGCCAAAGTATTTCCCGGGACACATCATGGATATTGCAGTACCATATTCAAGGCAACCTTAAGACTAAGTTTTAGAGCATAGGTATCGTTTCATTGCTCAGGAGAGCAACTGAACCTTATAGTGTTGAAGAGTGTAATAAGTTCATGGTGGAAATAGGAAGTAAATCGTTACTGGCATGGGAGTATCTGATAAATATGTGGATTGAACACTGGTCGAGATCACATTTTTCTAGTCATCGATACAACATGATGACGTCAAACAATGCGGAGTCTCTCAATGCATTATTCAAGAATGATCGAGAGTTACCAATCATCGTAATGATTGAGAACATTCGTAACAAATTGCAGAAGTGGTTTCACGACCGACGTAAGGAAGCACAAAGTTGAACTAGCATGCTAGCCCTGGCTTAAGAGGATAAACTCTTCAAGGCTGCAGAGCTTGCGATAAAGTTGTATGTGGAACCATTGGATAAGTTGCGCTTCTCCGTAAAATGTGTACATAATATGACATACATGGTAGACTTGACTGATAACGCATGTATTTGTTGTCGATTTCAGTTGGAGATTTTCCAATTTGAGTATGCAGTCGCGGTAGCTCTGTATAAAGGTTTTACAGTAAGGACATTATGCTCTTCTTATTACACGACTGATTATTAGAGAGCAGTGTATGCTGAGACAATATTTTCTTTGCCTAATGAAGTCGAGTGGGAAGTTCCCGACCATATTCTCCCACTTAATAGTTTGTTACCACCGCAAGTTGAACCGCGTGGTCAGGACGTCCACGTATGTCTAGAATACCATCTATCAGAGAGTTTCCTCAACCGTGTAGGTGTGACAGTTGCGGAGTAACATGGCATACTCTTCAATTTTGTACAAGTCAGATTTCCTTAAATGACAATTAGACCCATGTGTAATGGTATCGCTGTGAAATGAACAGCATTCCAATTTTATTTATTTTTTGTTTTTTTAATGCATTTGTTTGATTTGAATCGATATAAACATATAGTAGGTTAAACTAATCAATTGATTTGATAAATGAATAAACAATTAAATATACAATATTTAAAATTATTTCATAAATAAATGAACAAAATTTAATGTACAATGTTTACAAACGATTCAGTATACAATATTTACGGATCACAATTAAATTCATTTAAATAAGCCGCTAATTTATTCCTCTGTATCTGCATCCATGATTGGTTGATTCTATCAACCTTATGTGCAATACTTAAAACTCAATATACTTTATAGCAAACATGTTGCAATTGTCCCTGTAATTGAGCAATAATGTGTTAGTTCGATATCGTGTAGCTAAGAAACTAAGTTTTAAATTTAAAAAAACTACAATGACTTAGGATATTCCTTATCTCGCTGTCGTCGTGTCCTGCAAGATGGCTAGTCTATCCTGTACAGTAACTTTCGCTCGTCTAGCCATCAGCGGAACGATTACAGTTACCGGTTCCAGGTTCTGATCGAGCTGACCCCGTGTCAGACATAAATAATCGGGGTCGTACACATACATAGTCGAGTCAGGAAACATGATATCCACAGTAATGTAGTGATGATTTGCGATCACTGAAATGTACATATGTGTACAACCCTCCCATGGATTTTATCCGACACTCGGTGACATCTTGATGACACATTCGAGCATATATTCGGGCACCATGTACTCGTTACCCTTGTGTTGGAATGTACATATGTGTACATTCGCGATCACTGGAATGTACATGTGTACAACCCTTTTATGACCTTTCCCCGACACTCAGTGACATCCCGATGACCTACTTGAGCATATATTCAGGTACACGTACTCGTTACCCTTACGTTGGAGCGACTACTCAATGATAACTACACATACGAACTTGGTGTTCAATATGTCTGGGCCAGGAATGTGAAATGATTTGGGATATATTTCAACTCGTGTGTTTCAACAAATCCATGGCCAAGTCGATGTACTACATCAGGAAATACCAATGAAAAAAGAATAGAGTTATTTCATTTAATAAACAAAAAATCATGTATACATAAAAAATAACAATATGACTCCGTCACTTACATCGTCAGCGAGCCAAGATCCCGAAGTGGTGACGTCATGGAACCACTTGTAAACATTCAAGATCGTCGTTCAAGATATCGTGTAACTAGCTCTGAAAGTAAGAAATAAAGAAAATGTTAAAAGAAATACGAGTTAGCATATCACAGTTTACTAAAATATACAATACTTACCCGGGCATAATTCTTCTCCACTCCATCTCGAACGCTTTCCATTGGCATGGTCCACCTCCCAGAAGAAATTGTGGTACGTCCCATCGACGAACATCCTCCACTTTGCCTCAACCATGAAGGGAGATACGACGTACTGTGATCTTGCCGACCACTTGCTCCGGCACGTCACAACATGCCTCTTACCCTTTGTCATGATCGACGTCTTTTTCTCCTCCGTCATTGGGGGTACCACCACCTCCTCGACCACCCCCTCCGCCACCTTGGGATAGCCCCTCCGCCTCCGCCACCAACTCCGCCTCGGGCACCTCCACCTCTATCATCGGGGCTACCTCCGCCTTCGCCGCATTCCAAAATGTAGCATCTGGCCACAACGGAGAGTCGTCCCATCTATCACCCTCTCCGTCGCCACGTCTATCACTCCCTTATAGTCCTACTATATCGCCTCGGAGCTCTACGACCTCCACCTCAAGGTTTGATACATGGTTGTGGAAGAATGTAACATTTTGACGTAAACTCGATATCTCGTCACTCATCTCTGCTCGCAGCGCCCCTACCTCCTCCCGTAGCACGCACACCTTCTCCTTAATCCCCACCATAAATCCAGGCAGAAGGTCATACATATCACTATGCATAGGAGATCCACGGAGGAGGTGCCTGATGGAAGAGAAGAAGATCTCATCAACAGTAGAGGTGATCATATTGGGGACGGAGGCAATCCTATCGACAACGGAGGTGATCGTCGATCTACTGGACTGCGCTCCTATAAAAATAACATTAAGAATTATTGACTTAAGCTAACTCATACAAAACGATAATCAATAAACTATATTCAATTCTCATACCCGATCTAGGTCCAGGATGGAATCGGACATCTAGTTTCGTGGAGTATGCGGAACGGCTAATTCACTCACAAAACCACGACCTCCTTCTTCCATCGACAACGTCAGATTAGGACCTCAAACTGACATATTGACATTTTAACTAATTAATGATCATGTGATGAAATTCTGAAACGACATACAATATAAATCTACAATGTGTAATACTTACTTGAGGGTCGTCGAGAAGGGCTAATAATTATTTGCCAGACGAGCATCCGTCTGCTCGAAATGCTCGCCAATGATGCGTCCGAAGGCATAGTGTCTCCCCTCGCCTGACAAATCGAGTAGAGGAGGACCGTCTCATATGCCCAGATCTGTAACACATACACTTATTATATATAAATTTAGCATAAAGAAATTTAAACGTTGATTATGTTAAACATTTACCTGCACTACCAAGGGCAATCCATATGTATCGTACTTACGCATGGACCCTTTGGACTTCGAGCGTGATCTGGTGAAGACGTGTACTGTGTTTTCAAAATATCTCCAACCCCACAGATAGTCGTTGAACACATCGATGTCGTCCACAACTTGTAAATGAAAAATGTCGACGACGGTCTTCTTATGATGACACCACATCACACTCTCAATGATGTAGACCAGCCCATGCTTCAACCCATCTAACATTTGGTCGCACTCCCTGATCATGCACATCAACCGAGGTAGAAACATAGTTCCATATCCTTGGAAATACGACTCGTACAACCTATTGCTTCTTTCAGTAACTGCCTCGTTACCTGTAATCCTTAGTCCAATGATCAGGGCGAACTCAAATATCAAGAAACTAACGACCATGCCTCCAAAGTCGAAGTGGAGAACATCGCCATCGACTGGCCTAAGAAGCCGACATAGCAGTGCATCAATAATCTATCCTAAGTACTGCACCTCTCGCGACTGGTACAGGGCCATAGGAAGGACTGTCGCAGCATATCTACATGCTGATCATCGAGTAGCTCCAACACAGAGGTAAAACTCTTAAAGCTACTATTCCAAGTAGCTTTCCTCGCCATCCATCTCAACTCTACTTCTAAACGATACTCCATCTTGCAAAAATTCAATGTTAGAACATTGAACAAGAGATGATAAAATAATACATAATCTCGAAAAATCAAGCGAATCGAATTGTACCTATCATACGCAAGACATCGACGCTAATGCAAAAATGAATGATGTAATAAATTAAATGAGAAGCACAAAAAATAAATTAAATACAAATTAAAAATTAATGGACAAAAATAAAAAAAATGATAAAGAAAATAAAGCAAGAACATTAAAAAGTATTTTAAATTGAAAAAAAATTACAATAAGAAGAAAACAATTAAAGTATTCTTAAATTATTACCAAAAAATAATAAAAAAAAAAGAAAAAAATTAACAAAACAAAAATATCAAAATTAAATAAAGAATATAAATATTATTTATGTAAAATTGAAAAAACTAAAGATTTGTTTAACTATAATATTTAATTAAAAAGAATTTTAAACTTAAAAAAAAAAGAGAAAAAATGAATTTGGTAATTTGGTTAAAAAAATATCTAATTTATTAATTTTCAATTAAAAATTATTTATTTCATATGTATATATATCATTTTAAAAATTAATTTAAGTAAAAATTAAATTTTAAAAATAAATGTTTCTAGGTTGACTATTTCTATTTCTAGCCCAGAAATAGTCTGAGTCGACTAACAATCGGCCGACTATTTACAGTCGGCTTCTCTACGTTTCCACCATTTTCGATGAGAAAACTTGTTTTTCTCCCAAATAACAATAAATTCAACATTTTTTACTCAACTATCTACCTAAATAATAAACAAAAAAAGTAAATTAATGTTAAATCTAAATTTTGCCATTAAAGCAAAATCAAAACCATAATCACAACAAAAAACTAACCTTGTTAAGATCACTTCGTCAGTGAATGATTGTGGTTGTTGGGTTGCCGAATGTGAGATGGGTTGTGGTCGACTGGATCTCGACTGAGATTTTTTTTTCTTCTTTTTTCGGTTGGCTGTGTGAGAATGAGAGTGGTATTTTTGGGTTTTGTTTTTAAATTCACAAATTCCCTTTATTTTAACTGGACAAATGCTAAAGTGGAAAAATGGTCGGGTCAACCAGCCATTTCCCACTTATTTCCTCGAGAAAGAAATGAGAGAAAGTAAAGATATAGATAAAACCGTGTGTATGTGTTTTGTTGGAGAGAAATTTTGAGTCGAGTGTATAAAATATTAGATAGTGGTCCTTGTTGAGTAAGTGTCCAAAATTATAAAATTCCATTTCATAAATAAAATTAATTATTTGGAGTTCAAACTTGACAATTTGGTATAAGAGCGAGGCAATAGGGACGAATTTTTGAGCTTTTGGAGTTCGTGCACAAATTGAGATTGTGAAAACTCAATAATCAGAACTACACAACATGCCAAACTTACATGAAGTCGTATATCAAAGGGGAAAACATGTGGGAAGTTGTTGGTGGAAGTGACGTGATGCTATTAGAGGAGGTCGAAGCTTTGAAGAAATGGAGAATTAAAGTAGGCAAGGCTATGTCTTGGCATCAAATCCCAAGTTTCATTTTGCCTTAAAGCTGTGAAATCTTCTTCCATTTCATTTCTCCTATCCTTTTGTTAGATTGCTTCTTCGACGGTCTCTAACTCTTTGACACTCTCTCTTCATCTACTGCTGCGTTAATGTTTGATTTTCTCAGCCGTGCTTGTGGGCTTGTTCTTACCTCAACCTCCTCTTATTAACTCGGCCTTATATCTTCTAATGATGTTTGATGGACACATGTTTGCCAAGATTTTGTATTGTGTTAATAGATTCTATCTCGTCACTGAATTCTTGTATATCTTTTGTTTTCTCGTGACTTCTTTCGGTGTGTTCTAATCCCTTATAAGCTCCAATAATTCTTCTTTAATTGTTACCTGATGGAGTTAATCCCATGTCACGCAAATGGGTATACAAAGTAAAGAGATGTCTTGATGGATGAATAGAAAGATATAAAGCTCGGCTTGTAGCTTGTGGATTCTCACAATAGTATGGTCTGGACTATGATGAGACTTTTAGTCCAGTAGCAAGGATTAATACAGTAAGAGTGCTTATAGCTTTAGTAGTGAGTAAGTCTTGGAATTTGTGGTAGAAGGATGTGAAAAATGTGTTTCTCAATGGAGAACTTGATCGAGAAAAAAAAATATATGAAGCAACCAAAAGGATTCAAGAATAAAGAAAAACCAGGATATATATGTAAACTAAAGAAGGCTCTCTATGGTTTAAAGCAGGCACCACGAGCATGATACGGTAAAATAGTTGAATTTTTAGTTAAAAGTGGATACTAGATAGCACCAGTAAACTCGGGCTTATTCGTCGAAGCACAAAATGGGAAACTAACAATAGTGTTAGTGTACGTGGGTGATCTCATCATCGCTGGAGATGACGAAGATGAAGTCCAACAAGCTAGAAAAAAATATATCGGTTAGATTTCGAATGAAAGAGTTTGGAGAGCTAAATCATTTTATGAGACTTGAGATGAAAATAATAAAAGAAAGGTTATTCTTATGCCAGCATAAATATGTCAGAAATATCTTACGAAAGTCTGGCATGATCAATTGCAAACTAATATCGATACCAATCAAGATTAACTCCAAGCTACGTACAGATGAAAGCAAGGACTTTGAGATGCAACCATGTATCGACAATTAGTAGGAAGCTTAATATATTAGACGTTGACATGATCTGACATCGCATATGTAGTTAGAATCGTAAGCCGCTTTATGGAAAAGCCAAATAAGCCACACATTGAAGTAGAGTGATGAATCTTAAGGTACGTAAAAGGAACAACTGAATATGGACTCCTTTACAAGAAAAATAAAGATTGCAAGGTCGTTGGCTATTGTGATGCGGATTATGCTGGATGTCGAGACACACTAAGATCAACAACTGGTATGTGTTCATTTTTGGGTCAACTATCATGGTGTAGTAAGAGACAACCATGTCAATGTCGACTATAGAGGAGGAATATAGATTAGCATTGATGGTAGCTCAAGAAAAATAGAAAATACTCGGCTAATGCAGTTAATGAAGAATCTACATCAACCGGTAAGCTGTGCATTGGAATTATATTGCTATAATCAATCAACTATTCGCATAAGAGAAAATTCAGTGTGCCACACAAGAATTAAGCACGTCGAAGTGCACTATCATGTCATCGGAGAAAATGTTCTTAAAGGGAAGATCAACTTGAAACATGTCAATACTGAAAAACAAGTAGTAGACGTGTTAACTAAAGGACTTAGAGCTTCAAAATTTGAAAAATTCCAAGCACAGTTGGGGATGATTAGCAAAGATGAGTTAAATTGATAAGTCAGTGTTGAAGGGGAGAATTGAAAATACACCATCGACTTGAGAAGAAAGTCCAGATTGCTTGAGATGCTTCATTCTATTTTGGCTACCTTGAATTCTGGATTTTTCTACAGTAACCGACATCAATGAGGATCCTAGAATACTTTATTTTGCTTCAATCACAAAGGAATTGTCTAGAACATTGTTGAATTTTCCTCCACTTCCATCCACGCCTATATATATATATATATTCTAAAATCTGGGCATGGTACAATATGATATTCTGGAGTTAAATGTTTCAATGGACACCAAACTTTTGATAGTGTCACGTTTCACTTACTGTACTTTAACTTGCTCTCTATTACTCAATGAACTTTATACCATTGCACTAAGTTACTATCTAAGTAACTCTCATCATTAACGACTGCACACGTGAATGACGAATTTTACAGCTGGAGGTTAAATGCCATGTCATTTCTCCTAAACATCAACCAAACACTCCTCACCCAAAATCAATGGAAGTCGTGAGATGAAACCCTTATGTCAAATGCACAACCTCCATCAGCCATTGCGGAAGCAACTCCCAAATCTGAAAATCTGGAGTCGTCTTGAACCCAGACCCCAAATTCGAATTTCATCCACAATCGACGGACCTCGAAGCATGATTGTTGAAACCATTGACATGGATAGAACACCTTAGTTTGTTGACACTCGAATTTAAATGGGTTCCAATTTTCGAAGATACATTTCATTTTTTTTACAAGTTATGACCTTTGCCATGAGACACCTCAGTTTGCTACCACTCAAATTTACTGAAAAGAGACACCGAATAGCCACATGTTCAAGGCAGATCTTCCGGTGCTGAAGAAAGAGAGAGTGGAGGTTGAAGTTGAGGAATGTAACATACTGCGAATTAGTGGGGAAAGAAGCAGGGATAAAGAGGAGAAGAATGATTTTAGCTACCGAAGATGCCAAAATGGATTAGATTAAGGCCATTGAGATTTCTGGGTGAAGAAGACTCGTGCCCCCAAGTAATTGTTATGAAGTCATATGTATTTTGTATGTGTGCATGTGAACTGTAATGTTATGTTTTGTGTTATCATCTGATTTTTTTTAATAGTTTGAGTTCTGAAGTGTGTTAATCGATGTTGAGGGATCACGTTATGTAAATAAAACTCATTCTATTTCATTGATATCTCATGAAACTATACCTATGTTGATGGAAAAATATCATGATGCTAACATTCATTTTAGTTATCTGTAACTGTAACTAATTAGTTTCTCTGTTTTGAACAATTTAAGGAATTGACAAGCAATGATATTTTTGTATTGCAGGGCATGGAAAGCTTTCTCCTACACGCCTGCCATCTCTTAGAAAAGAATTTGTGTAGTTTCTATTGGAAATTTCTAGTGTTCAAAATGCATGGACAGTTAGAAGCTTACAATCAAATGGAGCCTGTCCAAACCTGCTACATCTGTTAGAATTGGATACCGAAGCCACTCTAGATGTTTTGAGATTTGCATTTACTGAAGAAGATGAAATAAACATTTTTTTCGCAAGGATCAATAAACTCGGAGTTAGCTGAAGTAAGATTTTGGTTCTGAAAGTAGTAGATGTTCTTGCTGATGTAGTCAAATTTTGGTTCAAAAAGTAGTAGATGTTCTTGCTGATG
>CAIGRR010422795.1:0-11108 GCA_903798365.1 Fraxinus sp. 1973-6204
TTGCCGACGAAGTTTTCAATTATAAATGTGATTTTAAAAATTAAGTTATTCCGCAAAATTGATTGACAAAATTAGGGCAAAAGACGATGACGTGACAATCCGGGTTTAACGGAACTCGGGGCGCTACAATTGCATTTCCTAACTAATGAAAAGAAAGAAGAAAAGACAAGATATTGCAATATCAGAAGATTATAAAGACGACGAAACCAAGATTGATCCGTCACGAAAAGATGTTGAATTCCGGAATTAATCCTAAAGTTTAGGGATTAGTTTTTCTTTTCTTTTCCCTTATTTAGTTTCCTATTTTGAATAAATAGAATAGGAAGGTTGTTTCCTAAAATCTCTCTTGTTTATTTTTCTATTATTCTCTCTTGATTTAAGGGATTTGTTTGTTGCTAGAATTAAGGAAGATGAGCAGCAGATTTGTTGATACTCTCTCCTATAAATTGTACCTCTTTTTAATGAAAACATTGTTATGTTTACACACTACACATTATTGTTGAAAGAGATGGATATACCTTAACACCAGCATCAATGCACAACTGAACCGCATCTCTGACACCTGGTCGACAAGGATCCTATATCACAGATGAATGCTCTCTTAGTGCTGAAATACACAGATGGCAAAGTGTATAGATGTACTTTTGTCAAAATGTATTTTACATATGGCCAGCATCTATGCATATATCTATGGAAATGTATTTTATATATAGAAAGTAATTTGGCATTTAAGGGGAGATGCAGAAAAGATTACTGATGGCAAAGGAAAAATATGGAAAAAGAAAAAAGAAAATGTTCCAAGATAGGATGTACAACACAAGATCAGGTGATTTAGGAAGTGGTAATAAGAAATTGAGTGAAAAGCCAAATATAAAGCAGAATCAGGCCCCAAATGCAGGCCGAAATCATATCAAACAAAATCAACCATCCAAAGTGGTGTGGAAGTACTGGATGGCTGCAAGATTGTAGTTATAGTCACAGTCAGGCAACCGCCACTATTGGACGTGCTGATGGTCAGACAAGGTATCTCGACCAGAGAGTGCTTTCTCATATTCAAGAGTACCATAAATACAAGGACTTTGATATGGTCTTGATAATATATAGATAGCCTTCTGATCATAAAAAGAATGAGATGAATATTCTCTCTAGACATGGGAAATTAGATTTTACTTGATTATATCTACACAAGGTAAAAAACTGAAACGGAGAAACCATAAATCACTTCATCACTCAGTGAAATGAATTTACATATGACATATGCTGGTATTGCATTTAACGAAATATCTCATGCCTTCTAAGATTAGGGATGTCATCTTTCGAAGAGAGAGTTACCAGAGACTTTCAAGAAAAGTTAAAACCATAATCGGAGGCTAATACTATTCAAAAATACCTTGATACCGACAATGGCAAGTAAAATAAGGTCTTCTTCTGGTAATTGCCAATTCTCCATTTCCACATCATTAGAAGGGACCTTCTTCATCTCATATGACCTGTAGGCAATAGCAATACAGCGTAGACTTCCTGCAGCCATATCTTCGATTGCTTTCTTGAAATATGATACCTACAAGACCAGAATAAATGCAGTTACAATTAATATCAAGTCCAATATTTTTAAACAATGTAAATACTTTGTACACGTATTTGGAGAAATCTATCCTTATCATTTAGCCCATGTTTGAGGCCCGTTCTTTATAAATTCATTTCTCCACATACTCATTTTCAACCACGCATTTTCCCAATAAAATAATTTTAAACATAAATCCAAAACTTTTCTGATGGAGATAGAATCGTTGTTTAGATAGAAGTTTAAAATAGAGTTTAATTCCAAGATTAGATAAGATTAGTTTTGATATTTTCATACAATTCTATCTAGTTTAGTACAAGTTCGTTTAGTTTTAGTTTCATTTGAGATTCTTGCTCTATAAATAGATGGCTTCTTAATTGAAATTCATAGCCCTTGATTATATGGATAAATTGAATCTTCTTTTGCCCTCAATTCTTCCCTACTTTGCACCCCTTTCTTATCAAAATCTTCAATTGTTCATGTCATATATACGCTCATGCGTCATTTTCCCTAATTTTTAACCAAACGTTCTCCAAAAAATCATTGTTACATAATCTATTCTCCATAAAATGGGCTCAAAGCCTCAAACAAACGCTCAAGACTAAACGCATTTCTTCATAATTTTTTTCTTATCTCATCAGAACCAGCCAAGATCTTCATCCTTAACAAATTAGAACAAGACATCTTTTCAAGTACTTAAAAACCCAATATTATTGCAGAACTTTCCATAGAAGGGAGCGCAGAGAGGAAACAGCTAGTTAACTAGGAAAAGAAAATTTCCAAAAACCTTATCTTCTTTCATCTGCGCAACATAGCCATTTGAATCCATGTAATAGGTACAACATGCAAGGACTATTTCTGCAGCCCCTTTCCAGTGTACATGAAACTCAGAATCCGACTGCAAAAAAGAATTATAGATAAATACAACATGCAACCCACCAAATTTGTACTATCACTATATGCTATTGATATCTAGCTAAAAAAGAATGAATAAATCTAAATCTAATCACTTAATTATTACATTTGTCTTTATACCCCATTCCTTTCCCATCTTTCCACTCCTATTTCCCATGAAAAGCTTTTTATATTAGTATCATAACAATTAATTGATTTATTCAGTTACCAGTTTTAGAGAGACACCACCTCTCTTTTTCTCTGAGTTGAACGGAAAAGCATGGATTATTAGTGACTCTGATCGAACAGCATCGAAATCCATCCCAAGCTACATGAGAAATAACAACTCAAGTAAACAAAATAGTATAAGAGAATCAAAGAATGTACTAACACGCAAACATAACTAGCTACATTACATTAACGCCCCACTGAAGAATGGCCTTTTCTGTTGGCGATCCAGAAATCTCCAGATCTTTACTACCCTGTTAAAGACCAGCCACAACAATTTTCAATTGTTTTAGCATTATAATGATCTAAAACTGATCAGATATTAAATTTACTTTGTCAAGATGCTTGAATTTTAATGAACTAGAATGCTTGACAAGATTCTTATAGTGCATATGCAGCCAATGTTCAGTTCTTCCTTTCCATTTTCCAACAATAACTAAATATTAGAAGTAACATTTCATACAATACCAGCATACACTCAATCAGCTGTGTAGACCTGTGATATCTACACATGATCTAATACCAACACATTTGATGGTGATAATTCAGTGCAGATGGTTCATGCCTATAACAAATAAAAGCACATATAAAATGGAAGACAGCACTTCGGACTATAACTCCAGTCTCTTCTTAAGACACGAAACAAACAGCAATTTGTCGCCAACTTCCCCTTTTCAACACAAGAATACAATTAAGATTGATAACCTACTCATTGTCCATAGATTCTAAAAAACATGCATTCAGAACCACCATGATATGAAAAATTTCAGAGTACATTGAGTTAGAAATTAACATGCGATGAACAGTTCTTCATTTCAAAAGTCAAAATGCTTCTCAAAGCTCAGAGATATTATCCAGCACTTCCCAGTGAGGTAATAATCCCCTCAAAAATTGTAGATGACATCAATATTACAGTGATGTTACGGTGTCAGGTGCAGTAGTCCTACGTGAGCATAACTCGGGATTATATTGATAGTCAGATATAGTAGTAAGCCAGAAGGTCAAGGAAATTGCTGTTACCATTCAGCAGTAAAATGCTGTGGAACGACTAGTGACCACTCTAGACGTAGAATAGAAACCACGCTATCAAAGATAGGTGCTGCACCATTCTGATGCTGAAGCATGTGTAGTTGTCAGCATTGCTGTATACTAAGATGCAACAGGGAGGAAATCCACAGTTTTTTTTAGTTAAGGCAACAAAAAGATGGGGATGAGATGAAAATGAAGGCACGGTGCAGGAATAGAGGTGGTAATCAGGGGAAGCTGGTACAATGTTTCTTTACTTGAGAAACAAAGGCCTGATCCACCTTTTAATGATTACGCGTCTCCTAGTAAGAGACAAACATCCCAAACGGTTGGGCACCACACAAACTTACTCATGAAGTGCACAAGTTAACATAAGACTCTGAACAAGCATGCGTTCACACATTCATCAACACATCAATTGGAGAAGACAAATATTACACCATAAAAATTACATGCCATCACAAACTAAAAAGCTGACAAAAATCATCAAAACACGAGCAATACACTACCCTAATCATCACTATAGATCATTCAATTAGAATATTAAGCCCTTGTTTGGGCTCCATTAAAATTTTAAAGCATTTTTCTCTTTCCTCTTTTTAACCACACATTCTCCAGTAAAATAATATTACACATAAATCCAAATTTTTCCTCATTTTTTAACCACGTTCTCCAAAAAATCACTATTCCAAAATACATTTTCCCCTAAAACCTCATTAAAATAGAGGGGCTAAGTAAAATAAAGAAGAAATCATGGACCATATGGTTGCTATTTAGCAATAACCCACCTCAGGGACATATATGCTGCCAGTTGTATTCTGTGAAATGCCTTCAAGAAGCAGAGACATAACATTAGGAGGAAGTAGTGACTTATTGTCAGGGGGTTCAATCTTCTTGCCACAAGCAAACACATCAACCACAGTCATCTGCAGAAAGTTTGGGAAAAAATCATACAAAATGAAACAAACTCTACCAATTACTCCAATAGCTGAAGCAATCAACAAAATCCTCCCTGCCCTCGCCTCCCAAAGAAAAAAAAAATCCCAAGATAAGTGGAAGCAAAATAAAAAACCACCTACCTGATTCAAAGTTAGGGTCCCGGTTTTATCGCTGCAAATAGTTGTTGCAGAGCCCATGGTTTCACAGGCTGATAGCCTCCTGACCTGTAGTTCAATTGTCAATTATGAGACATCGAAAAATATGCAAGTAAATTGTAAGAACATGACAATGACTGTCACTTCAAATAAGGTAAGTAACATACCAAGGCCTTGTCCGCCATCATTTTTCTCATTGAATAGGCAAGCCTACAAAGAGAATTTCAAATTCAATAAAATAAAAAATGTTCAATGCAAATGAAGAACACGTGTATATATGCATCCAAGCCTGCATGTGCTATAAATGCAAATGAGGTATCATAACCATTAGAAGGAACTATTTTTCACAAAAGCAAAAAAACGAGCACAGGATTCAAGAGAAGATGGAATGACCAAATGAACTTACGTCAGAGTCACGGCCAATGGAAGCCCTTCAGGTACTGCAACAACTACAATGGTCACCTACAGTTTCATCTAAATAAGTTAACAGTTCAAAAATAAATATTAATGTAAACAACATCAGTTGATTATCTAAATGAGCACATACTGCAACAGTGAATATCTTTATGAAGCCATCTATAGCATCACTAACACTAGTCTGCCCTGCTTGGAACTTGGCTTGATCACTTGGACCGCTGGTTTTCCCAGTAAAATATCTGCTCAATCACAAAGTCAAGTTTATCCCTGACACTTCTGCAATACAAAACATGAGATCACATATTGAACCGTTTACTATATCTAAAGCTACCTGATCACAAGGACAGCCAGAACCAAGACAGCCACGGCAAGCCCAACAATACCAATAAATGTTGCAACCCCATTTAATCGTACCTAAACTTAATAAAACATGAAAATGTTAATATTGTTCACATCTACTCTTAGCCCCCAGTGTAAAAGTTCAGGAATTCCAATGAAGATAACCTGCAATGGTGTTTCTTCACCGTTATCCTCTGATATGCTGGCCATCAGCAATCCCCATTCCGTATTTATCCCAACGCTTGTTACCTGTGAAAGAATAATATTCCAAGAAACTGTAAGCCCCGTTAAAGTCTATAAAAAGAGCTATGGTCACTCACGGAGTACAAACTTTTTTTTCATGAAAATGACATATATGTTAAAGAAACAATCCTCTTATCAAGTTACCGCACTTCACAAGTAACCATAGCACACGTAACATTGTAGCTAAAAATCAACAAGCGTGCAAAATAGAATAGTAGTAGTAACGATAATATTACTAATTCAAATACTACTGTACTGATAATAATGATGATAATAATTAATAAGGTACAACTTTTTACTCCTAAACCTATGATCACACCGTCGGGCATAAAGTAACATAACCTAAAAGCAGGTCAGCATTATAAATAAATCTCAGTTCTCTTAAGCTCCGGCAAACAAGATATTATGAAGGCATATACTAAATGAACTAAACATCGAATTAGAACGCATCATTTAGTTGTGTCTACTACATACAAGGGCTTGTCAAAACACCAAGGCAACATACAAATGAATGGCAATTCTATTTAATACAGTTATTTAATCTCTTTTACCTTACATTAACACTGAGAGAAGCAGAACAAAAGCCACATATATTTTGATAGTTAAACCATTTAACTATAAGTTACCCATCTCAATTTGAAAAGGTTAGGTAATTTAATCTTTCTCTTGATTGCATCACTGTTGCTCGATCAACCCTTAACTTTAATATACTCTCAGTTTTCTACTTTTCAGAGTCACCAAGTAAAAGCATATTATAAAGAGGGCTCAAACTTCAAGCCATAAGGACTATCCGCAAATTGTAGCAAAAAAGACACACTAATAGATGTTGTTACTCAATAAAATAAAAATATTGGACGCACTACAAGTATGGAGATAATCTTCCCATCAGCGGTAGCTAGATTAACTCGCTGGAGCCAACACTCTGATTGATGAGATATATGACGACTACTGACAAAAAAGGAAACAAACAAATAATTTGGCTCACATACAGAAATAAAGAGGCATAGTTGAGAGAATACAACACAAGCGTGCAAGAGCTGTGTAGATTTAATTGAAGAAAGTTTTTCTATTTCTCACGTTTAATGTACAATGTAGGCACCTATTTATAGTACAAGTAATAATGACTAAAAAAGGAAAATGTAAATCTTCAAAATCTCTAAAATCAATTAATACATTCTTCCTATGGAAAGTAGAATTTCCAATAATCACGGTTTCAATTATTTCGGGATTTCAACACTCCCCCTCAAGTTGGATCGTAAATGTTAATCATATCCAACTTGGAGATGAAATAATCTAATTTTGGTCTAGGTAGCCCTTTGGTAAAGACATCTACAGTGTGTGCAAGTGTGAGAACATAGGTCATACAAACAGTTCATTCCTCAACTTTTTCATTGATAAAATGTTTATCCACCTCTACATGTTTAATTCTCCCATGCTGAACTGGATTAAGGGAAATGTTGATCGTCGCTTTATTATCATAATAGAGTTTGATCGGTAACTTTATTGTGACAAGTAATTCTTCCAAAAGCTTCCTCAACCACAATCTTTCACATAATCCTCGTGTAACAGCTCTGAACTCAGCTCAACACTACTTCGGGCTACTACATTTGCTTCTCCATGTCACCAGATTTCCCCACACTGGTACAGTAGCCAGTAGTAGACGTCCCGTCGTCTGTTGATCCTACTCAATCTGCATTTGTGTAGATTTCAACTGCTCTCCATTCATTCTTTTTGAAAAATAAACCCTTTCCTGAGGAGCCCTTGAGATATCCGAATATTTTATAGACGGCCTCTAGGTGACTTTCCTTCGATGAATGCATATGTTGACTTACCAGACTTACTGCGAATGCGATGTCAGGTCTTGTGTGTGATAGGTAGATCAATTTTCCAACTAATCTTTGATATCTGTCAATATCTACTAAATTCCATCTTCATCTCTCTTTCCCACATCTACAGGTTTATCGCTTAGTTTACATCCTTGCATGCCAGTTAAGGTTAGGAGATTAAGGATATATTTCCGTTACAATATCATCGACATATACGATTAAAATTGCTTTAGTACTGACTTCAAAATGCCAAAGAAATAGTGTGATCTGATTGTCCCTAATGATATCCTTGACTTTTCAATACTTTTGCAAATCTGTCAAACCATGCTCTTGGTGATTGCTTGAGTCCATAAAAAGATTTTTTTTAGCTTGCATACTCGGTTTTTTTCATTTTCCTTGCAAAAACCTGGTGGTACTTCTTCCAATTCCCCATTTCGAAATCATTTTTGATGTCCAGTTGCCGGAGTTGCCAGTCTAAATTTGATGCTAGCGATAGAAGGACGTGGATTGTATTTAATTTTGCTACCAACGCAAATGCTTCTGTATAATCGATCTCGTAGGTCTGTGTGTATCCCTTTGCAACCAACCGAGTTTTTTACCGTTCTATTATTCCATCAGCTTTGTATTTCAAATTGAAGACCCAATCATTTTTTCCAACGCTCGCATTTCCTCCAATGTTGCTTCTCTCCATTTTGGGATTCCCAAGACTTCCTGGATAGTCCTTGAAATTACTATACTGTCAAGATGAGATGTAAAGCATGAAATCCTATAGACAGAGCATTATAGGACATGAATTTTGACATAGGGTGAAGAGTACATGACCGTGTTTGTTTTCTGAGAGCAATAGGTAAGTCAGTATCAAATATTTCCGATACTTTCTGAAGATCTGGAGCTATCATCGATTATGACTCTTTTAGTACATCGGATGTGAGATTCTCCATGTTCTTTGATTTTGGATTTCGTGAATAAACTAATATCTCCTTAACATGTTGTTTTTCTACATCTCTCCCTTGATTCAAGTTTTCTTCTATTGATGGCATCCTAGAATTAGATGGTGGGATAGGTATAGGAGGGGAGAGACTGAAGTCAAAGAACTGGTCTTCACGTAAGGTCTCCCCCTGAAGAGAGGTTTTCTCAAACTACAGAATATTTTCGAAAAAAGTGACATCAAAAGTGATGAAGGTCCTTTTTGGGGTAGGATCATAGCATTTGTAGCCTTTTCGTGTAGAAGAATATCCGATCAGCACACATTTAATTGCTTGAGGATCAAATTTGCTACTGTGATGAGGGTGAACATGAACAAATGTAGTGCACCCAAACACTCTTAGGGATAGATTAGAGCTTAGAGTGCAACTAGGCATCCGATTAATTAGATAAGTGGATGAAAGAATAGCGTCCCCCAGAACATTTGAGGCATGTCCGTGGTAAACATTAAGGCACGAACAATTTCTAGAATGTCTATTTTTGCGTTCGGCAATCCCATTTTGTTGGGGAGTGTCGACGCAAGAGCTTCGATGAATTATTCCATGTATTTGGAGGAAGTCTCCCATGATGTTATTGAAGTATCATGTGTCATTATCTGTGTGTAGCACTTGAATTTGTGTTTGAAATTGTGTATGAATCATGGAATGAAGTTGATAAATAGTGAACGAACTTCGGATTTATCTTTAAGTAGGTAAACCCAACTAAGTGAGTGTGATCACCAATAAATGTAACAAACCATTTTACGTGAGTACGATTTGGGACTCGTGAGGGTCCCCATACATCACTGTGTTTTGAAGGTTTGTATCCAGATGTTGAAATGATGTACGTTGATGTTTTGCAAACCCACAGATTTCACATTAAAGATTAATTGACTCTTTATTCAAGAAAATAGAAGGGAAAATACGTTTCAAGTATTGAAAGTTGGGATGACCCATTCTAAAATGCCATAATATAATTTCACTATCTAGGGACAGATGCAGAATCACAAACTTTAATTTGACACTGTTCACTCACATCAGCATTTTCAAAGTAATAGTCCTTCACTTTCCTTATCACTATCAATCGTCTTCCCGATGATAGGTCCTGAAAAACATAGTCATAGTGAGNTTTGACACTGTTCACTCACATCAGCATTTTCAAAGTAATAGTCCTTCACTTTCCTTATCACTATCAATCGTCTTCCCGATGATAGGTCCTGAAAAACATAGTCATAGTGAGATGGAAGAAATTTAGCTGAGCAATTGAAAGTTTTTGTTAACGACTTGTAGACAATAAATTGCATGATAAATTCGGAACGTGAATTACAGATTCTAAAGTTATAGATCAGAAATTCGAATACTCCCTTTTCCTGCCACGGTAGATAGGGAACCATCTCAATTTTAACTTGTAAGATTACGAGCAGAGGTCGAATATGAAGTAAATAGGTGATACGAATCCGTCATGTGGTCAGATGCTCCGGAGTCAATAATCCAGGGAGTTCTAGATTGGGTGACGGATTTTAAGGCTCTCAAAAAGTTACCTTTGTGACCTAGTGAACTAGAAGGATTATTCGCGAAGGTTTGACTCGATGATTGAAGGCTGGAAAGCATTTTGTAGAGTTGTTCCATCTTATCGACATTAAAGGCATTGTTAGATTCCTTGGATTTTTCAATTTGATGATCAACGGACACTTGATATCCTAGATTTCTATTATTTTGCCTTGGTTTCCAATTGGCTGGCTTTCCGTAAATGTTCATACAAGTAATTTTCCTCATATCCTGGCTTGCGGCAATGTTCACACCAGGGTCTACCCTTTTGCTATTTTGAACTCGACCCAATTGTTGACCCTTTAGTATATAAGTCCAATGCTCCAGGCCCATCACTAGAATTAATCAACTCAATATGAGAACCTGGCCCCATAGAAGCAAATTCATTTTTAATATTTGCAGGCCACTCTTAAAATTGGATGGCCCATTATTTTGAGGTCCAAATCCTTTCATCACTAGGCTTGAGGCTTCAATATCGAACCCAGACACTCTCTGACGGCTCTCTTCACGCCTTACCTCTGCGTACACCTCTCGCGACGACGGTAATGGTTTCTAGTCGAGTATTCTGCTCACGTTATCCAAATCCCCGTGGAGCCCAGCCAAGAACTCAAAAACTCGTTCATTCTCCAGCTTTTCCGGGCACTACACGTTTTCCCGGCACTTCCACTTCTCCTTAGAACTCAGGTCAAGTTCCTGCCATAACGCTGTCATTTCAAGGTAATAACCGATCACCTCACATTCTCCCTGCTTTGTTTGCCACAATCGGGACTTGATTTCGAATATTTGTGATGAATTTTCAGAATCAAAATACATATCCTTCACTGCGTCCCGGACGTCTTTTGCCGTAGGTAAGAATAGATAGGTTTTTCCAATTGAGGGCTTCATCGAGTTGACAAGCCAAGTAGTCACCATTGAATTCTCCGATCTCCATCATTGAAGAAAAGCAGCGTCGGTAGGCATCTTCGTC
>CAIGRR010422821.1:0-20397 GCA_903798365.1 Fraxinus sp. 1973-6204
TTTTTTTTTTTTTGAAAGAATGAGAGACAATAGGGGCTAAAATTCAAAGCTGTTGGAAAAGAAGCAAAATTATAAAAGGGGGTTCATGGACCGGATTAGATAATGATATATTATATTTCTACGAATCCAACATTATAGGAAGAATGATATATTATATTTCTACTAATCCAAGAAATCCCACTAATGTGGGCACTAAGAAAGCTAGAGATTTTGAACTATCAGATATAATTTAATGCCTATCTAATGTAGCTCCAACGATTTAGAAATTGATTGGAAGTAATCTTCTTCAAATTAGGTTTTTATTTAAGTATGTTAGATGATAGAATAAATTCAAGAGTTATAAGATTATGAAATATACAATTATTAAAAAAACAAGGAGAAAAATGAAAACTAGATATTGCATTCTTAATCTCAGACGTTCGCCTTTTCTTTCTTTACAGCATAAAAAGTTGTTCTCCAACATTGATGAAATAAATGGGTTTTTGAATTTGGGCTAAAAAAAAAGAAAAAAAAAATGGGAACAATATATAAATCAGTCATTTACTATACCCCATTTCATTTTTAAGAAACAAACTTTAAAAGTTCAAAACTCAAGTGATAATTAATAAATATTAGATATATAAAAAAACTATAATAAATATACATCCTAAAATAACGCTTTCAGTTTCCATTCTAAATAGTATTTTCCAAAATAACAAATCATGAAGGCTGAGAAAAATAGAAAAATCACAGAGACCCTTCCGGAGCAAAGATTCTCCATTTTCTCCGTCATAATCTGATCGTTTAAAAATCACTAGTTCGACCCAACTAACACCTAGAGGTGATGAATAGGTGTTTATGTGGAATTAAAATTAACAATTAATAAGCAACAAGTCACTTTTAATTGTTTCTAAATGATTAGTCAATCGATTCAATTTTCCTATGTAAATGTCACAGTTAAATAGAAAGTAGTAAATAACGTAAAATATGATGACGGAGAAACCTCGTAAATCGGTAAAAACTCCAAGCTCAAGCCAGTAATAATCCATTATAAACGAATCAACTTACAGTACTGTCAGACTCGTCTAACTCTAATACTTTCTGACCTCCTAACTGTAATCATTAAAGCCCTCCTGGATTGTGTGCTTCTGCACCAACTCCCAACTCCCAACTTTTCGAATTCGTCTATCTCTTGTGGATTAATGAGAACTCCTCGTTCTCCAACAACCAAAAACATTAGTCACCTTTCTTGATCTTCAGAACTCTGACATAAGTTATGGAAAGTAAGTGTTTTTGTGTTTCGTTTATGTGAGGATGATGTTTTCCAAAGCAATGATCAATTCAAAATGATGGACTCTAGTAATGATGTAGAATGATATAGAGGATGCAAAACCTTGTTTCTCTCAATGTTCAACTAGTATTTTTCGAATGGAGGCATCCATATATATAGTGAAGAGGTTTTGGATAGTATAGTTCGGATAAAAACCTTGAAAAAAGTGAATTAGGTTTCCTTGGAATACATTGTTGCTTAAGCGAGAGCTTAGCGATAGACGGGCGACACAAATTCTGTTTTTACTGCTCAAGCATCAGCTAGGCGATAGGCTAGCGAAATTGCGGTGACTTTTTCCTTTCCGTTCCATACTTGAACCCTAGGACTTCTAACTTACTACTTGACACTTTGACTTTTAAAAACTCTTTTACAACAATTATTTTGTCAAAAGATTGCCAACAACTTTAAACCTAACGGACTCCCCTTTTGACATTTTGTAACAAAACACGAATTAAAAATCAAGGTCGATTCAAACTAATCTACCCAAAAGCCAACAGACTCAGCTGAAGTTTGTCTTTCCTTTGTCCAACCTGTTCCCGAAAAAGAACAACTCAAATACCAAGTGTAAAAGCACGTGAAACAATATCATGAATAAAGCATTTGAGACAATTCATAAATTCAACCACATACCAGTTAAATTAAGATGCAATATCAATGTAAACCAACACACCACAACCACATTGATATCACAAAACATCAAAACTTAATCTAGCTAAGCATAAAAAAAAAAAAAAAAATCATCTCCCCTTACTACAAACTCTCCAAAATTAACATTTAAACAGATTTCATTCATAACAACAATATATAATAAGTCAAAGATGCAGTTGATAGCATGAACAAGCATAAGCAATGATCAGTAAACTATCTCATATACCCGGTTCAAGTTTAAATGGAGTAAATTGTATAAGTGACTCATGTGTGTTAAGTGCCACTAATTCCTTGTGAACAAAACTTCAAACCTTAAATTTGTGAGAAAAACATGCTAAACATCACTTTTAAATAAGTCGATTTCTCCACTAATGAAAGTCAAACCAAAAACTGCATATTAGGATCTATATATAAAACCAATTTTCACGTAAATTATTATTTTCTCTCCTTGAATTTGAGCTTATTTTTTTCGTACAATTTATATTTTTCTTTATAGATTCATCATATTTCTCTTCATTTTTTAACATCTTATGTGCAAACTTTTATCCATTAAGCGACTAAGATGACTCTTCGAAAAAGAGTATAAGATGAAACATTTTTATTTCATTTAAGGGGATATACTCGAGTTGAGGTCTACTAAATTAAGGGCAATCCATGTTCAAGGTCACCTTACCAACAAATGACAGTCATCCCAAAACTCATACATGCGGTCAAGACTTACTCATAAGATCAAGACTTACCCATAAGATCACAGTGTATGCAATGCAAATGGTACATGAAGAAACCTATACTAAGTACTCCATATCAACCTAAATAAAGTAATGAAAAATATGTTATAGGATATCAATTAAGCTCATAATTGGCCGCAACACGCATGTTCAAGTAAATTATATATCATGCTGTAATAAAGAATTTTCCCTCTATTTTTTTCCTCAATTTTTCAAAATTTTTAATTTTTTAATTTGTTTTTTAAAAAATCAAACTACCCAAAAAGTAAAATCAAACAAAAAAAATATAAAATAAAAATGAGATGCATGTAATGAATTAATTAATTAAAAAGTAAATGCATGCATCAAAGTGCTTAATCAATTAGGTATATAAAAGCTCTTACTTTTAAAAGTACCATGATCAATTTCTTATTTTTTCAGATCACTCTTTTTACCCAAATCTAACTAGTGGAAGACTTATCTCGAGTCAACTCAGTTATAAACTTGGTCAAATGACTCACTTGATTAGTAAGGAAGTCAATTCAGCCATCCAAATCCTGATTCTAGCTCAATTGAAATTCTGATTTCTATATCTATTCAGGAATTTATGACACCAGGCCTTATATGTCCTACCTTACCATAATTGAAATAGGTAGGGATAAACCTAAGTCCAATGTTATGTGGTCGCTGATATCTATTCCTAGGTTGGTAAGTCCTACGATGTCTAGTAGGCTTCTGTCCTACGATATCCTTGTTCTTGAGTTCAGGATTAGGAACACACGTAGACTGGATGGTGGCGAGGATAAAGATGGTTTTGGAAATATTAGCCATATTATGATTGGTCTGATTATATCCTAGACCTTGCCTATTCCTAGTTGGTTTGTTCAACCTCAAAAGACTATCCAGTTTTTGAGATCTACTAGAGAAAGCATGAAGTTGAGACTTGGAATCTTCAAGTTCGCTTAGAAGGTTCTTAACCTGGATTTCTAATTTCCCATCGTCAACAATCAGCTCACTCAGATTTTTGGTAGAATTCTGAAGATCAACTATGAGTTTCTCTATCTCAATCTCAAGTTTATTAACCTTTTCCAATACGCTTTTAGTGACCTTCTTTATCTTAAGACTCTTATCAAATAATTGTCGGTATGCCTTACGAATGTCTGTCTCATTCTCAAAGTGTTCCTCAGAAATCTCACCATGTTCAGTATTCGCCACTTTCTTACTATCCTTGTCAAATTCATTCTTAACTATAGACGTAAATGCCATAAAGTTCATTTCATCCTCACTACTAGAGGTATCACTCTGAACACTTGAGTCAGACTCATCATCAGTCAGAGATACAACCATGCCTTACCCTTTACTTTATTTAAGTTCTTCTTATAGCTAGGACATTCATTCATACAGTGACCAAAACCTTGACACTTATGACATCTAACTGACTAATATTTCTTACTAGAACTCCTAGCATTAGTCTTATCATGCCCGTCTTTCTAAAATTTACTAGGGGCATATTTCTTCCTCTCTTGAGGTTTTTTTCTATTCCTGAGATAGAGACGATAGAGATATAGAGAGAGAAGAGAGATATAGAGAGAGAAGAGGAAAAGTAGAGTTATAGATAGAGACGATAGAGATATAGAGAGAGAAGAGAGAGAAAAAAATGGTTTGAGTTGGGTGGGTGGGTGTAGATTATTTAATTTTATAATATTATTAATCATATTAAATTATGGAATTATGACCTGATTTTTTTATAAACAAACTTCGAACTTGATTTTTGAAAATGAATCTTTAAAAACCTATCTCTATGTAATTTCCACTAAAAATATTGGTTTTAATGATTGGCCTGGACCAGTGAAATTGGATTGTTGGGTGTTAGAAGGCTATGAAAATTGGATTGTTAATTGTTGATAGGCTATTTTTTTATTTTCTAAATTCTTTACTAGTTTGGCAATTAATTGTGGATATGGGCTTAGACATCACTGCCCTCCCTCATGTCTGCCTCTGTTTTAAATCCATTGATATAGCATGTCCCAGCAAATGATGACCATCTAATTCTTTGGATACTCTCTGATTGCTATCGATTGTCATGGCTCTATAGCTAACAGTATGAGCAGAAGGGTCTGATTAGTCCTTCATATCCGACTCTAATGTCCTTACTCTAACTTGTTTAACTTTATTTATAGAATAGACCAAATAAAGAGGTTTATCAAGTAAAGTGAGGAAGCAAAGCAAAAATCTCTGTGCAATATCTGCAAAAAGGAAAGCAACTCCATAAAAAAAATTTCAGAACCGGCATAGGTGAAGTCTCTTTTAGTAGAAGATAGTGAAACAACTCACATTAGGAAAGGTATGACTAATTTATTTTAGCTTGGTGTTTCAAACTTGTGAAGAATGAAAGACAAATTTGTTCCTTGAAATACCATTCCAATGGATGAGTTTGTAAATTCGAGAAACCCGAAGTCTTGAAAAAGCAGTATTCGACTTTCCTTTCATGTTGTTAGACCCTTGGTTCACGATCTGAATGAATACAAATGACAACTGAAGGCTATTTACCAAATGAGGAAATAGTGGCCAATGGTCGCGACCCAGCCCAATTTCCAAAATAGAATTTGACCAATTTTAAATGAAAAAAAAGATAAAAGATAAAAATAAAACAAAAAGGTTTAGTTACCATTATACCCCTTTGTAAATAAGGGAGAAAATAAGAAAAAATGAAGCTGATCCGAACTCCAAGCTTACAGACAAAATAGAAAACCTTGTTCTGGACTCCAAGCTGCCCTATTCATATTTGACAAGGTTAGTATTTGTTTGAAATATTTAATATTTCATTGTGGTGAATGTAAAAATCTGTTTTTTTTTTCATTAAATGTGCTAATTTATAAGTTTAATACAAATATTGAGATTTATTTATGGTTAAAATGGAAGAAAATTTGAATTTGAGGTTGAAATAGATGAAAATGGGCATTTTTGGGGCGGAGCTCCTCGGAAAAATGTGATCCGTACCTGGACGTCCGAGCGGTCCTTGGGTCCAGTCCGAACTGATTTTTTTTTTCATTTTTTTAATTTAATTCTTTTTCCTTTTTGTTGCTTTTTTTATTTCCATTTTTAAACTTTTTCAGCTATGCAACAATACTAGAAGGGCTAGACCAGGAGCACATAGCCATACTCCACTAATCATTCCTATGGTCCTTCTAATCATTGAAGAACATGCAATTTTCTGGTCAGATCATTGATTTGTTATTACTTTGGCTGCTTAAGCCAGTCGATGGCGATGAGCAGCATATTGCCCTAGGTGACAGGAAGGTGTCGAGATTCTCAATCCTTTAATTTGCCCTCATTAAGGGCTTGAATTGTAATGGTGAAGATGCAGCGAGGGCTCATACTACAACAAACAAAATGTTGTTTGATTAATATTTTGGAGGCCAAGAGCCTGTTATACCCCCGCAGTTAGATGACGCATCCAGGAAATGCAATCACATGTTGGACAAATCAAAGTTAGGATTAGTGTTCATACTAGAGAATTTACTGTTGTGTCAACATCGTAAGATGTTGATCAATCTTTTTTCATTAGACATTGTTGATGATATTGACGCTTTCAACAGTTTTCCTAGGGTTGGATATGCTATACCGATACACTACACGTCTTCAGGAGGGTACATTCGATACCTAAGTAGGCAAAGGTTGAGCGCATGTATGATGTATATGGTTTTCTGTTGGCTTTGCTGGTAAATTCTTAACCTAATGTATAATCAACTTTTTTGTTAAATGTATAAGCATAATAATTGTAATTGTTGTAGTTATGGGAATATGAGGCTATCCCTATTTTGGGTAGGAAATGGGCGATTAGAAAAGTGACAAGCTACCCACGCTAGCGAGCACATGATAAGCCAATTGCCAGAGATTTGACATCTATCCTTGACGATCCTCAGGTGAGTATTATATATTTATGATTTATATTGTATGTATATTTACTCAGCTTGATATATGACCATTAACACATTGAAATGTCGATACGTTAGCTCGAAGTCCAAGCTGAGTTAACTACTTCGATAGATGGAGGATCAGATGTGCGTGTGTGGATTATTTATTCTACCTACTGAAGACGATCCATTGTTCGAGTCCGTTCCGAATAGAGTATGGTATGTTTATTTAATATCGTTAGTTGATCTGATTTATAATATACGTGCGTGGATTATTAATTGTTGATCTTCTTATTTGTATAGGAGCGCCATAGAGTGGAATGATGATCACCTCTACTTCGGATATCTCCTCCACCTCCATCGATAAGATCACCGCTACCGCTTAGATTACCTTCTCTGAGGAGATTTCTTTCTCCTACATCCAACCACCTTTCACGTGGATTACTTGGACCCAGTCACACTTATTATTCCTATGATTTCTTTGTACATCTAATAGGTCTTATCAGAGAGGAGTTGGGAAAGATGTGACGGGATTTGAAACATAATTCAGCAACAGAGTTAAGAGTGTTACGAAAAGAGATGGGAATGATACAACGCGAGTTGAGACATGATTTCACGGTAGAGTTAAGGGTTCTACGAGAGGAGATAGGAGTGTTGCGATGAGATTAAGAAAACTTTCATAATGAGGTCACAGTGCTTCAAGGAAAGCAAGCTCTCGAGGTTATGACCGTGGGTATGATGGAGGGAGTGCCCGAGGGATTGCCGATGCTATTCATAGATGGATTGGTGGTCCTAAAAAACGAAGGGTATAATCCCACCTATTACAAAGGGTATGACGATCCATCATGGATATCAAATGTTGCCTTCGGTGCCTTTTTTGGATCCGTGTCGTCAATGATGGAGGAGGTAGATGTCCAAGTGATGACGAGGGTGGAGGTCCCCAGTATGGAGTGGGTGGCGTTGATGGTGACGAAGGTTGTGGAGGTCCTCGGGATGGAGGAGGGAGAGGTCCTAGTTCCGAAGGGGGTGGCGGACGAGGACGGGGTCCCAGTGCTAGAGGGGTGGCAAAAGAGGCGAAGGTCCTAGTGCTAGAGAAGGGGGCAAAGGAAAGAGATGTTCTAGTGTCGAAAGGGGTGTGGCCAAGAGGAACCACGACTTGACAGATAATGTGACAATCATATGTTTCTTATTTTTCTTTTTTTGTTAAATTATGTTAAATTTATGGTAAATTGGGTTGACATATTATTATTTACGTACATGGGTGATTGTGGTGTTTTCGCAATCAAGTATATTGAATTTTTGAGCATCAGATGTATTGTAGAGTTGATAAACTAGACACACATAGATAATTGGAGGATGAAACGAGTGTCCGACTTGTATCATATAATTGCGATCCATATTATATTGTATTAGTTTTTTTTTTTTTGAAAATGTAAGCATTGTTTATGTAATTGTGAATATATTTAGTTGTAATAATTGGTTGGAAAATGGCTTAAGAAAATATTTAATTGTGACTATTTTTTAATATAATTGTAAATTTAATTCGAAATAAAAAAAATCAAAGTATGGGGACCTAATTGCATCTTTTTAAAAGTTGATGAAAAATAACAAAAACGATGATTCCAAGATGATGAAATTCAATAATATACTATGAACGTGTTCGATAGAGATTAAAATCCAATTGAAATTGAAAATATAGCTGTTATTGAGTCTCACTCAACTAATAAAAGTCAGCAATAATGGCTAGTTTTTCAATTTTAATTTGATCTTAATCTCTACCGAACGGGCTCTATAAATAGAGATTACACATGATTTAAATATATTTACACATCCGTCTGATTATTATGTAGTGGGATCTGACTTGTACAAAATTGAAGAGTATGTTTTGTTGCGCCAAGGTCAGAAAAATTCGGTAGATGACATTCTAGACGTACATCTACGTCTAAGAGTATACGGTCAAACTTTGGGAGACAACAAATTATTAAATGGGAGAATGTGGTCGGAAACTTCCCAATTGGCTTCATTTGGTAGAGGAAACATAGTTTCGGCATACGCCGTTCTCTAATAATTAGCTATGTAATAATGAGTGCATAAGCTATATGGTGGGAATCCTCTATACACAACCACTGCGACTGCATTCACACATGAAAAACTCTCCAACTGAAATTGTCTACATGTGTGGTATTATCATTCAAGTCCATAATGCATTCGATATTACGCCTCATCTCATGGAGAAGCGAAATTGATCCAGTGGTTTCACACTTAGCTTTCTCACCACCTCTAGAGTTTTGAAGAGTTTATCTTCTTGAGTCGGGATTAGCACACTTGTACAATTCTGTGATTCCTCACGTCAATCATAAAACCACCATTATAGATTGTTACGAATGTGCTCAATCATTGTGAGAATTCGTAACTTTCTATCTTTCTTAAATAATACATTGAGCGATTTCGCATTGTTTGACTTCATCATGTTGTATCGACGTCCTGAAAAAGTGACTATCCCCAATGTTCGTTCCCCATCACTATTAGATAACACCATACATCGTGTGATTTATTTTATATTTCGACCATGAACTTATCAAACTCTTGAAATTTTAAGCCTCTACAGCTCTCCTAAACAATGTAACGATGCCACTGCCCTAATACTTAGTTTTTAGGTTACCCTATATATGGTACATGGAACAACCATGAGGTACATCGGGAAAACTTTAGCTATACTATTTGTTATTGATTGTCCCCGGTCAGTCACAAATACAAGGTTCTCGACGTCCATAATTACTTCCCTAAACTTTGTGAAGAACCAAGACATCGCTAGACCATTCTCGCCATCGGCTATGCCAAATGCAAGAGGATAAATTTGGATGTTGACATCTTGATATGTACCAATAATCAACTTTTCTTCGTATCTAGCTTTCAGGGTTGTACCGTCGACTAGAATTAGGGGTCGCATCGTATTTCGAGATCCTCGAATACATTGTCCAAGTACCATAAAGAAATACTTGAAGCGATTCTCGCTATCGATCTCAATAAAAATGTCCAAGTAGCCAATTTAGCATAACTCTCCTTAGTCGAACCCATTAAATTCTCCAATGCACATTATTTAGCCTTCTAGGCCTTCTAGTAGCTCATGACCACCTTATACTCTCGACGGATGTCGTTGATAATATTTGCATGTCTATGAATCGTCCGTGAGTCCTGAAATTTGTACATTATCTATCAACCAATAAACTATGATCGAGCTTGCCAGTGATCATTTTGACAAATACCCACTTCACAAAAGACATGAAGTATATGATGCATGTGTATTTCCTCTTATAAAAGGAAGAAAAAGCAAAAAAGGAGGACAAGAACAAGGGGCCAAGAAGATTACAAACTCTCTTATATTTCTCATATTTCATATATCTCATTTAATAAGGAAATGGAACTATTATATTACCAGTTGTAATCCTTTGATTATACATTAATCAAATCTATGTTTATCCTCTAAGTTGGCTTGAAATTTATCTATTTATTTTTCAACGTCAATAGTTTGGTGCTAGAGGAAGGGCCTCGACTTGAAAAAATAGCCATATCTTTCCATAAAACCCACAAAGTAACAATATCATGGATGAGTTTTTAGCATCTGAAAATCATTCTCATACTTGTCCCAAACAAATCAACAATCCACGAAATGCTGAAATGAGACGAGGTTAAAATGAAACTATTGACCCTCAAATGGTGACAATGAGAGAAGCTATTGAAAGATTGACAAATGTTGTCAGTAGACTGGAGCAAAACCAAGTTCGTAATCCACCACAGGATACCGAGGTGGAATCTCCTCACAGAGACCAGACGACTTCCCATCAGAAGGACTCTCTAGTTTTCAGGTGAAGAATTTCCCAAAAGCTAAACTGAAGAAGTCAAGAGTTCTCCTATGATGACAAAACCAATTGCCAGGATAACAAATAGTGTATTTAATAGATTAGGTTCTCAATACTCTTTAACACCCACAAGTAGGTACGATGAGCCCAGTACTAACCACCCTGTGTAACGACCAGAGCCTGAGATGAGTGCCATGAGGAAATGCACAGCTGATTTGGAAGCTAGAAACAAAGGAAGCACAGAAGAATACCTCACAAAATGCCACTCTCCCATCATTGAGGACATCCTGGCAGAACCTCTGTCTGAAAAGTTGAAAATGCCACAACTTATCGGGTATGAAGGGGAATGAGATTCCCTAAGTCATTTGGACAAATACGCTTCCTGGATGGAACTGCAAGGAGTTGGAGATGTCATAATGTGCTGTGCTTTTTCTCTAACTTTGGGAGACAAAGCCCAAAGGTGGTTCAAAAGATTACACCAAAAATCCATAAAAAAAATTGGAATGATCTTGATACAGCGTTTCTCGCCTAGTTTATGGGGTTCAAAAGTGAGAACTCAAGAGTTACCTGAGCAGATTCAACAAACAATCCATGGAAGTAGAAAAAGTTTCTGATGATGCTGCGCTTATGGCAGTCCTTTCAGGATTAAGACCAAAGACAAATTCTAGTGGTGTGTCTATGAGGATGGACCTCAGATGTACCATGAATTTTTAGACCGAGCTGAGAAGTGTATAAGTGCGAAGGAAGCCACATCTGACCAGGAGGATTTTAAGCAAAATCCACAGTCTCCACAGTCTCCACAACGAGTAAAAGGAAAACAAATAGACAAGACTCTAGTCGTGAGAAAAGAAGAGATAGAAGTGATCAAGGCCGCTCAAGACCATATCCCGACAAATTTCGTGAATACCACCTATTGAATGCTACTCTAGAAGAAGTCTTCCTGCAAGCCGAGGAGAAAAAAGCATTTCGTTGACCTCTGCCTCAGAGAAATAAGTTGACTGGGAAAAGTCAAGTGCTTTTGTTATCACAAAACGATGGAACATAACACCGAAAACTGCAGAAACTTGAAAGAAGAGGTGGAATCACTCATCCGGCGAGGTTACTTGCAGGAGTTCGTGGCTAAACCCACATAAGCAAATCCAACTGGAATCCAACAACTTAACTAGCAAGGGATAGCCCAGCAAGCTTTGCCCAGACCCCAAACTCGAGACCCACAATTCGAGCTGAGATCCGACCCTTGATAAGCGGCAATCAATACCTCGAGGGGTCACGAAGAACCTGGCGTAGTTTGGCATGCAATGCCCGTATATGGCAAAACCATAATGTATTATATCAAGAACCGGAGGTCAGCATAGCGCCATACTTGGAATGGTTCAAATTTTCAGAAAAAGATGCACACAGAGTTCTACAGGATCAAAGTGACATACTGCTCATAGCCATGACCGTTGTAGGAGTACAAGTACATCGGACCATGGTAGACAATGGGAACTCGATCAATGTATTGTACTCCCAAACTTTGGAACAAATGGGGATACAGGAACGCTATCTTCAACCATATTTCAAAAGGTTGCAAGGGTTTTCTGGAACCTTATCGAAGCCCGAGAACAAATCGTATTAAGTGTGGAGTTAGGTGAACTCCTTTGTAAGAAAATGATCTTAGCCGACTTCATTGTCATAGATCTCCCTTCAAATTATAATGTCATATTGGGAAGGCCCATACTACATAAGTTACAAGTTATCACCTCAATATATCATTATTGTATTAAATTCCCAACTCCAAATGGACCAGGCATGATACGCGTGAACCAAGTCGAGGCAATGGCTTGTAATGTCTACCTACCTAGTCCACAGGTCTAAATGTTAAAAGCCAACAACACCAACGGACAGGGGAATCAAGGTTTAAAAGACCCATTGTAGCCGATCTATCTGATATCGGTATTACTGAAAAACATCGCAAGAAGGTGACTGACGATCAGCTCTTGTTCGAAGAAAAGGAGAAAGATCCAAATCCTTATCTTAAAGTTTTAGTAGTCTCCATACCTATATCTAAAGTCAATATTCCCAAAGTTTTAGTTGACACAGGAAGCTCTCTCGACATATTCTACACCAACACCTTGGAATGGATTGGAATTCCCTTGAATTTTCTACAACCTTATCCAAACATGGTCCTGGACTCAATGGTGCCCTTTTAGGAGCGAAAGGATTGATCAAGCTCCCCATTGAGGTCGGAGAATCCTCGCGCCGAACTAAGCTTAATACAAAGTTTGTGGTTCTGGATTCAAAATCTCCTTATGATGCCATTATGGGGCAACCTCTACTGTTCGACCTTAGTGCAATTGTGTCAATGTACCATTACTCTCTCAAATCTCCCACACCTCATGGTGTAGGGCAAGTCAAGGAAAATAAGGACATTGTTGAAAAGTGTCAAGTTAAGGTTGATCTAAAGAGGCAGGAAATTCATTATCCCTCAGAAGTCCACATGGTGTATACAGAGGAGCCCAACCTCAACCCATTGGACCCACGTCTAAGGGTAAAATGAAGAGAGCCTGTGGAAGAACTGGATACTGTGGAGGTTGGAGCAGGAGACCTACCATGGGAACTTGGAATAGGTTATGAGCTGCAGCCACCTCTCCGAAGTCAAATCATCAACTTCCTTCGGGACCTTCAGGACTCGACTAAAAAACTAAATGAGTTGAATCTGGTTAATGAAAACTTGGAAACTAAAGTTAAATCATTAACTAATGATCTTGATAAATCTAATGCTCAACTCCAATCTTTTATGAGTGGCTCGCAGAAGCTGGATAATTTGTTGGGGATGAACAAGCCTGCTGTAATAGACATAGTCTGGGTTATGTTCATAACGGTGATGCTACTTCTAGTACATCCAGGACCACGTTCGTCCATGCCACTAACAAAGCTCGAGAGATTGATTATCCTAAATCCAAAGGAAAGCATGTTATAAGATCGTGACCTACCAAATAGCGTAGGGTAAATCGTTCTACATATCGGCAACAGCCACCAAGCAGGTCTGAATATTGGTTTATTCCCACTTGCCACCATTGTGGTGCACTGGGACACACTAGACGTAGGTGTCGTAAATTTGTGACTAGAAGTAAGAAACAGGACTTATCAAGCATGGTTAACTTTCTTGCCAATCAAGTTAGCCACTTAACTGAGATGATGACTCGGCTAACTAAATTAACTTCTTCTAAGAAGGCCTGGGTTAAAAGAAGCGACCTGGAAGGTCGTGAAGATGGTCATGCTCTTAAAGGTAAAGACATACAAATTTCGCTTTGATTAGGTGTCTAGGTGCATGCATGTGTAGTTCATTGAGTCCATTCATTCCTGCATGCATCCCGTGTTTTTCTGTTGTTTCTTTTTGTGCATTCATTTGCTTTGAGTATTGTTTTCAAAAACAAACAAAAATAATTTTTCATTATTATGATTTAATTTTTTTTAAAAAAAGGAAAACAAAAAGTTTTTATGCAGGAAATTGTTTTACAACATGATATACAATACACTTGATTTTGTTGGTCGTAATCAAGTATGAGTTTATTTAGTGAGTTGTAATATAATTCCCATTGATGGCTTATGATACTTTTGGAGTATTTAGTAAATGTCTTTTCATATACCATCTGCACTGCACACATTATGAACTTGATAGTGGGACTCTACCGCGTGTGTGAGATTTGGGATGGAAGTCACATGTTAATAGGGTGAGTTTGAACATGAATTGACCAAATTATTTAGACCTAAGCTCGAGATTATCCTTACAATAATAAATAAATATAAGAAAAAAATTTAAAGGAGCTCAATATCTTATGCTACTTTTCGAAGCCTATTTGACTTGAATAATTAAACTTGCGAGATTTCTCATAACCTGGTGCCTATAGTCAACTAACTTGGCTTAACCTGTCTAAAGCTCGTTACATAGGTCATGTTAATCGCTTAATGAAAATAAGTCTGCACTTAAGATGAAAAACATATATATGAGCACTCATGTTTACAGTTGTGATATAAGATAATTGTTTTATGCTAAAAGTTAGGGGAGAAAAGACATTTTCCATAAAAATGAGCTTTCATATGTTGGTTTTAATGTGCTCTACTGGTTTGACTTTCATAAGTAGATAAATATACTTATTAGCAGTGATGTTTTATAAGTCATTTCTCACAAATCAAGGTTTGAAGTCCTACTACCAAAGGATTAGTGACACTTAAACACATATGAGTCACTTATATCATTTACTCCATGGGTATTTTAAGTTATATTTGTGGGAAAGTTTATTGTTCATTGCATATACTTATGACTGCTTACACCTATATTATTAAGATGTTGTATGTTATTTCTTATCCCTTATTATTTTGTGACAAAAAAGGAGAGTAGAAAAAAAAAAAAAGTGACATATACTTATTGCCTGCACGGCACTGCACTGCACTGCATGTTACATTAACTTGTTTGATTTCAACATCATGATCAATGATTAAAATTTTTGATATATATAAAATGATATTTGACTCAAAGGCATGTTATATCTTACTTTCAGTTCTGCTAAATTAAGTTTGATGTTTTAGTAGTATCGATTTGTTTTCTTTGTATGTTGGGTTGCATCAGTACTATATCTTAATTTAGCATGGATGTTTGAAACTGAAAAACACTATACATAACACTTACATTGCCTAAATTCTATGAACTGCTTTATTTATACTGTTTTCCACACATTTTACACTGGTATTGAGTTGTCTGTTTCAGGAAACATGTGCTGACTGAAACATAGAAATTGTTCAAGTCAGTTAGTTTTGTCATAGGTTTTTGAGTCTGTAATTTACTTTTGATTACTACCTTGACTTTAGTTAGAAATTTTGTTACAGAATGCCAAAGGGGGAGTTTGTTAGGTTTTTAATGTTGTAATTGGCAATTCTGTAAACAAATGAGACTAAATTATAATTTGTATAAAAAGTCAAGGAGCAATGTGCAAATATGTTAAGTTATGATTTTTAGGTTTAGGGTTCGAGAATGGCAAAATAAGGAAAGTACGACGCGAATTTTCGCTAGACTGTAGCCAAGGATTGACTCGATCATAAAAAACAGAACTTACGTCGCTCGACTATTGCCCTTCTTTCGCTCGAGTGACAGCCTGTCGCTCGACCGTCGCTGAGCCCTCGCTCGAGCGATCGGGTTAGTCGGGAAATTCTTTTTTCGCGATTTAAAGGTTTTTTCCCCTACCCATTCGTTTTCTAACCTACCTATAAATACCAAAACACTTCTGAACGTGATTTTACAAGGTTGAACATTGAGAGAGCTTTATTTGTGAGATATTCTTCATATTATGTCTTTCAAACTTCGTCCATTGATATTATTTTGGTGAGAAAAACATTGTCCACATAATTCAAATACCAAACCTGTCTTGCCTCCACATCGTAAGAGTTCTGAATAATGAGAGAAGTTGACTGGAGTTCCAATCTATGAAGAATAAGGTGTTCTTCGTTGATCCTCGGGAGATAGACGATTTCGCAAAGTTAGAAGTGCTGCAGGTTAGCATATTTCAGGGAGAGTTTTGGCGAATTGTAGCTAAGAATTGGTGCAGGGGAGCACGGGATCCACAGAGAGCTGTAGGAATTGAAGTCAAGAGATCAGATAGCACGTGTCATCTAGTCTAATAGACTGTAAGTCATATAAATCGTTTATAGTGGATTGTCTGGCAAAAGTGTCCGGAGTTTTTCCTAGTTGGGTTTCTTTATGATCATCCGTGTGTTATCTACTGCTTTATTTAATTGTTTAATTATCTGCAGTATTTAAACATAGAAATAAATTGACGTGATTGAATAAGCATCTATAGATAATTAACTGGTGACATGTTGCTAATTAATTAATATTTTAATTTCGCATAATATACCTATTCACCCCCCCTCTAGGCATTGTTAGGGTCGAACTACACGTTTTTCAATTACGTTTGTAATTTTGTTGAAAAATTAAAATTTATTCCTTGCAGTGGAGTTTGTCTCTATGTGAAGATTTCTTAAAGTTGTTCATTGCAGTGAAATTCGTGTCAAAGTGGAGATTATTAGAATTTGAGTGTGACCTGAATTCCTTGTTGAAAATAACTTGGAATTCTAATTAAAGTGTACATCAAAAGGAATTCTATTTTGAATGCTTTGGGAATACTATTCAAAGTTTATCAAATTCTAGTTGAAATTATATTTGGAAGTCCTATTGAGAGTTGAAATTTGTGTTGAAGTTGAAGAGATCAAGATAAGGAAACTTTTGAACATTCTATTTCATCTACAACTTTACTTCTAGAGCTTTAATTGTTCCATATATATATATATACACATTTGATTATTCTCTACAATTTAGTTAGATTGATTTTACTCCATTATGGGTTATTAACCTCGTTATATCTTGATTTAACTTTATTGGATATTTGTTTATCCCCATCATTAGTTAGACATATTGTAAATATAAATCATTGNATATATATATATATACACATTTGATTATTCTCTACAATTTAGTTAGATTGATTTTACTCCATTATGGGTTATTAACCTCGTTATATCTTGATTTAACTTTATTGGATATTTGTTTATCCCCATCATTAGTTAGACATATTGTAAATATAAATCATTGTAATTCTTTCTCCACATTTTAGTGAAATCTCATCTACTTCGTAAATTATATTCTTCTTGTGAGTTTGTGCCAATAATCTCGTATCATCTTCAATAAATTGGTATTGGAGTTATCCAGTATCATCTGCGTTTCACAACAAAATCAATAATATTTTCTATAATTAAGCTTAACGAGGAATGAAGAGCTTAACATACTTAAGTTCCTAATATTTTTATCTGAATTTGTAGTATAAAATAAAATTGAAAGAAGTTACTAGTGTTAGGACTCAAAAATTCATCTCAAAATGTCAATTTATTAGGATGAGTAACTCAATCCCTTTACGAACCACAACCACTCCCCTATTTAGTATATGTAAGTTATTTGTTTGCATTTTCCTCAAAAGTTCACCAAGAAAGTTTTACATCCTCCACCAATATCCAACTTGAAAGTTACGGATTATTTAGACTCACGTCACGTGTGGAATTACACAATTTAAAGCAATAAGTTACTTTTTAATTGTTTCTACATTATTAGATTTAGCAAGTCAATTTATCCTAAATTTGAATACTACAATCAATAATTAAAGCAGTAAAGAACACCAAAGATGATCACGGAGAAACCCCAAGTGGGTGAAAACTTCGGACACTTTGTCAGTCAATAATTCATTATAAATTGAAACAAACTTACAGTACGGTACAGACCCTTCTACCCCGTAGAACTTTTGACCTCAATTCCATCAGTCTCCCTTGATTCTACTGGAGGTTAGCTCCTTCAAAATAAATCTCGACTCCTGGTTTATACCTTAGCCCTCGTGGACTACGTGATCTTGATGCCAAATCCCGACTCTTGGTATCTCACCTTAGTCCTCCTGAATTTGTGCTTCTACAACAACTCCCGATCCTTGGTATCGATTTATCTCCGGTGGATTAAATGGTTTGATGTTTAATCAAAAGATCTTGTGTACTTTGATTAGTGGTTTAATATGAAACAATATGACTAAATCAACAAATCAAAGTTTGGATGAAATTATGACTCAAATAATACGGTGGTTGAATCTTTGAATCAATAAATGTATTTTGAATTTTCAATTGAATGATCTCTATGGAAAATATGATTCAACAAACTTTTGGATGTTCACAGGGTAGAATATATATAGGGAAAAGTGTTTGGGATGAAAGGGGATTGAAAAATCAAGTGTTTGAAGCAAAATAGAATTCTAAACGTCGACCTGTCGCTCGAGCGCCAAGCCATCGACATGTTGTTAGTATTTTTATTATAACTTTCTCTCCCAATATCCGATTAGAAGGATTCAAAATGCGTTAGAATGCTAACTCAAATTAATACAATTATTCTAGAAATAGCCTTATCCAAATCCCAATGTTTTCAATGTGAAAAATGCGTTGCAAATTGCAACTTAGAATTTGAAGTATAACCTATACGGCTCTTTGACACTCTTTGGACTTCTAAATACATTCCAATGATCATATGTGATTATCTTGAACTCCTTCAATGACTATACTTCCAACCTAACTCTTTTGACTTTAATTAGGATTCTCTAACTCCTATTTTGACTTTGATTACAACTCGATAAACTCCTAATACAATTCAACTTGAATTTGATTTTGACTAAGGAAATTGCCAATTACAAACTTAGAAATTGCCAATTATAAATTCTTTTGACTTTAATTAAAATTCTCTAACTCCTATTTTGACTTTGATTACAACTCGATAAACTCTTAATACAATTCAACTTGAATTTGATTTGGACTAAGGAAATTTCCAATTACAAACTTAGAAATTGCCAATTATAATTTGAACTTAACAATCTCCCCCTTTGACATTCCGTGACAAAATCATATTTATTTCAAAGTCAATAAATCTTAAACTATCCAAAAATAAACTTTCCAAAATTTTATTCAACAATATGTCAATCTATTTCTTGAAACACATGAAACCACAATACTATGTGAAAAGAAAAATGAAACTAACAAAATCGAAATCATATAACTAAGTTAAATAAAAACATAATAAAACACGCATAACACTGAGACATGCAATATCATGTGAATTATAAATTTAGAAATAAATTATAGAATTTTATATCAATATAGACAAAACATAAAACTATATCAATAATAAAATTTCAGCAAATTTATTAAATGACTCCCCCTAAATCATCTATCAATTAAAAAAATTAAAATTTTCCCCATAACTCATATAATCAACTCCCTGAAATAAATACACATCTCTCCCCCTTTTTGTCACAAATAACAAAGGAAAGACAAGTAATAATCATGTTAAACACAGGGATGAATGGGTGAAAAAACACACATGTATAATGATGCAAAAATTATGTAAAAACATGTGAGAAGAGAATAAAAAATTTCCAATTTCGAGACAACTGTTTTTATTTTTCATGAATATTTAAATGTATTGTCATGAACAGTTATTTGCTTACTTATACATGTATAATTCATAAATAGTAAACTTTTTTCACATAACTTATTTGTAACCAATATGAAGTAAAATGTATAAGTCGTTCATGCGTGAAAAGTGTTATTAAACTCATGTAAGCAAGTCTCAAAACCTTAAATCAATTAGAAAGGACGTGCAAAGAATTACTGGTGAATGAATATATCCTTCAAAATATGAAGTCAAACTCAGTATTACTAGGACCTTTATAAATTAAAGTGTTCATAATTAATTGTATAAATTTCTTCTTTCTCCCCCTAACTGTGAGCGCGCGCGCGCGCGCACGCACACACACACACACATATATATATATGTATGTTTTTCTTTTAATTTTTAAATATTATGTGCAGACTCTTCTTTATTAAACTTTCTACATGACCCCTGTAACGAGTTTTAGGTCGATGACTCCAAATTCAGATAACTTATAGGGCACAAGGTATTAAGATACCATGCAAGCTTAATTACTCAAGTCATATAGGTTATGAAGAAATGTATAAGGATCCGTTTGATTGCAAGGGTGGAAACAAAATATTTTACAGGAAATTGATTTTTCTAGAAAATGTTTTACTGGAATTGTAATTAATTGTGTTTGATTGATATAATTTTTCATGGAAAATGTTGAAAATTTGGTGTCCCTTTGACTTCGTTTTTTATGAAATTTGTCCATTAAAGTGATAATTTATTCTACCATTGGGTCTAAAATTTGTTCCAAATGTAAAAAAAAAAATTTGGAAAAAAAAATTACCATATCGAATATCATTCGTTTGACTTTGTTTTGCATGAAAATTGTCAATAAAAGTGATAAAAAAAATTTACCATTGTGTTTAGAATTTTTTCCAATTGCAAAATAAAATAAAATAAAAAATAGCAAACCTGG
>CAIGRR010422880.1:0-18727 GCA_903798365.1 Fraxinus sp. 1973-6204
CTGGGTTTGTGTGTTTCAGAGGGGTTAAGAGATAAATCCAGATAAAAGACTACTTGAATTTTTACTAATTTTTTTCCTTCAGAGGATGGACACAAATTACGTTTTCGTTTGCTTATTTCTTGTCTTGGCACCCCAAGTTTCAGATGCAGTGAGCTGGATCTTTGCTTCTTATTTGTAAAGTGACTATAGACAGCCATGTCCACTGAGGACTGCTTGTCTTCTTAATTTGAAAACTACAATAAGCATTAGAATAAAAAACCCTTCCCCTGCGACTGTTTCATTGGTTGGCTATGGTGGATCATAATTATTATAAGAGGAACTTCATCAGAGAGAACCATTTAACACTACCCTGATGAATTCTGGTTATCTATTATAGTTTGAGAGAGTGCTGTGCAAAGCTTCAATATGGCAACCAATGATGAATCTTTGAGGTACAAAACTATAATCAATTCTCTCTAAGAAATGTTCCTTTGCCATTAAGAGGTAACAGAGCAAAATGGATAGCTCCCGTTTGTCTCCCATTATTTAAAAACTTTATTTTTCTACGTACTCATTCTCAACCAAAATTCAAAACTTTTTCCTACTTTTTAACCGTACATTATCCAAAAATTCACTATTTAAAACAAATGTTTTTTCCAAAATAATGGCCACCAAATGGGGACTTAATAATACAACAACAAACTAAACCTTGTTTTCAATATATTTGGAGCGAGTTGGTTCATTGCAACATCCATGGAAGATATGAGTCAACTATATCCATAATGGTGTGTTTGAGCCATATTATTTTGAAAGAATGTATTCTAGAATAGTAGATTGATGAAGAATGTGTGGTTGAAAAAGAAGGAAAAGTTATCGATGTGATGAAAAATATTATTTTATTGAAGAATGTGTGGTTGAAAATGAGTAGAAGAACGATAATGAAAATTTTAATGTGTACCAAACANTGTTTGAGCCATATTATTTTGAAAGAATGTATTCTAGAATAGTAGATTGATGAAGAATGTGTGGTTGAAAAAGAAGGAAAAATTATTGATATGATGGAAAATATTATTTTATTGAAAAATATATGATTGAAAATGAGTAGAAGACTAAAAATGAAAATTTTAATGTGCACAAAATAGGGAATTCAAATTGACAACTATATAACATGAAAACAGTCTGTTTTTGGAATAGTACAATTGGGTATGTAAAATTCTATATACAAAAGCAAGACTAAATCTATGAAACATGTGTATCACAATAAGCTGATACGAATACAGCCTACACTTGAAAACTTAGTTCTCATCATTAGGTGAAGTACTTGGGGGTGCAGTTGTTGATGACCCTGATGGTGACATTGAGGATGAAGTCCCCGTACTAGATTGGGAACTGGAGGATGAAAACAAACTACTAAAAGGCCATGGAAGGGGAACCAAAAAATGTCTTCCATTTCCATTTCCGTCATCCCGCTCTGCATTGTTGTTATTACTATGATTTGTAGATCCATCTGAATCGAGCTTGGATTCATCAGAAGGTAACTGGTACCTGCAGACAGGACATGAACTATGAAGCTCGAGCCATGGTAAGATACATCCGCTGTGGAACTTGTGCTTGCACGGAATCTCCTTCGCTTCAGCCCCAACCTCAAAATCTTCCAAGCAAACAGAGCATTGCACCGATTTCTCAATTTTCACAGTGGGCAATGCTTCTACAGCCTCTTTTTTAGCCGGCAGCGTCCCATGTCTGTTTGGATCATTCTCAGCCAAATGCTGCAGCAACAAGTCTAAACCAGGACTCATGAAATAATCACCCAGAGAGCCACTAGGAATGCGGTTTTGGTGGTCGTTATTGGGATCATAAGAACCCTGAATCGTGATTGTTTGATTAAAGGGATTGATCAAAATCATATCGTCTCTGTTCCTATTATTATCTCTATCGCGCACCCTGATATCACTCTCGGAATTTATTGATTCAGACATCATTCCAGCTCGAATACCTTGGAGGAGCTGGAGAATTGTAGCTGAGTTCCTTCTCCTCCTCCTCGTTATTGACTCCATTTCACGATCAAGCTCCATCCCCACCTCGTGGTGAGGATTATTCTCGTCCTCCTCACCATCGTCTTCAAATTCCACATGTCTAAAAGGACGACGGCGATGAGAGTTAGTCATCATGCCAAGCAAGATTGGGGCCCAGAGGGAGAGGGCCCGCTCAGAATCAATCCCTTCAGGTCCAAAATCAAGAGTTTGATCATTTTCCACAGCAGTGGCAGAGGCCATTTCTTCCACAAATCCACTTTGACAGATGGGGCATTCTATAGTCTCGAACTCCACGATAGGATTCACCATCTGTGAACACATGTGACACCAATATCTTGATGCTTCTGCTTCATCCATGTTCTTATCCTTTAATTATGTTTTCTATTCCTTCTTTATCCTGCTTCACAGCAAACAACATTCTCAAGTCAATCAACAATGGAACAAAGATCAAGGATTTCCAGAAGACGGGCCAATTAATTAATCGAAGCTCTAATTAGAAAGTTTCTTTCATTATTTTTTCAGATCTAATTTGGATTTTTACAAAACATGGAATAAATCAAATTGTAAATACAAGACCATTAAACAGTATTAGATCTTTAACCCCTGTTTCCTCAGCTATTCAAAATAATAAAAATTATGGAGTAACAAATTAAGGGAAAAAACCCAATAATCTGGTAAGTCATTAAACGGAATCAGATTCCCCCAACCCCACAAAACCTCTCTTCTCAGCTGCTCAAAATAATAAAAATTAAAGAGAAAATACCAGAATAATCAACAGATCGTGTTAGAGAACCCCAAATTGTGTCGATCTTCAGAGGCCGAAGAAATCTACATTCGAAAATGAAAGAAATGATAAATAACAACAAGAAGCTACAAAAGAATCTTACCGTTATTAAGAAGAAGCAAAGAACTGATTAGATACAATTATATTTACAGGGATGAGAAAGAGAAAAGAGGGTTCCAAGAATGTGCAAATCAACACATAATGGATGGTCGTACATAGAATGATATTTTTATGGTTTGAAGAAGATCGATCAGAAATGAAGCTTCATATTTTGCTTATTCCTCATCGAACCAACCAAGAAGAAAAGGCAGCCGGCTGCCGTACAAATTTTACCAACCAAAATAATGAATACAAGGAGAGGATATCAAAGCTCAAAAGTAAAGATTATTTTAAAAAAATAAGTAGATTATTTATTTAAACCTCTTCACGTAGTTTTAGAATTAAGTAACTCTACTTTTAGAAGGTTAAGGCAAGCTGATGGATGTTAAAATGGAAAGAATACATTTTTTTGAGTGACGTGATATTGAATATGTGGTTGAAAATGAAGGAAAAATTATTGATGTGATGAAAAATATTGTTTTATTGAAGAATGTGTGGTTGAAAATGAGTAGAAGAATAAGAATGAAAATTATAAATGTGTAATTAAAAAATAGAAAAAAAAAATTATAAATTCACTTACAAAATTATTTATAAAAAGAATGTATGATTAAAAATAAATTTCAAGAAAATGAGTTATAGAGAACCCCTGCCAAATTGCGAGAATAATTCTTGTTTTATCAAGGATATAAATCTAAAAAAATATTTATTCTGAAATTTGCTATACATATATATTATATATATTTGTTTATAAATTCGGTCAATATTAAACATTAATTTTAACAATATATAATCATAACTGTTAATCGTGAAATCAACTTCTATTCCTCTTTATAAATCATTTTATAAACTTGTCAGGATCCATCTCCTAATCTTCATTGGGCTTATTTTCTGACTTGTGGAGACAACCAGATGAATTTCATTTTCATAATAATGTAATGTATTCTTTTTCTTTTTAGCATTCTCAAGCTTTGAACACAACTTGGGTTTAAAAACACAAGCCAAATCTCTCTATTTTACTCAACCTTTTTCCTTTTATTTAAAACTGCCAAACAAAAGCAAGCTCCATCTTACTATAAATTTTATTTTCAAGAATTTCATTAAGTTGGAATTTTTGTAGAAAATGCTACATAGTTATTTATGTTTCTGGTCAAATTAATTTGCATAGAATTTCTATTCTTTACTTGAGAAGAAAACTAAAGGCACAAGAACAGCTATGGATTCAAATTCTTCTGAATAAATTGCAAAGATATAATTCTCAAATAAATCTTAATTCCTAACAATGACAGTTCATAGGCTTAAAGGCAGCCTTTCCATTGCTACAAAATTTTTAACAATGTTTACACCACCATTTACTCATTTAGATACCTCAAGACATCTTCCAGCCAAGAAAATAATACTACTGCAACTGGACAACTTTTACAAACCTTTCTATCTAACAAAACCTGCAGAATGTACTGAAAAAATAATCCTCCAAACAAAGAATACAGGGTATGACCACCACCAAATGTCCAAATGTAAGAACTAGTCCGACTCAAACTATCTGAAGCTTTCTTGCAGCATTTTCACCCTGCAAACAAATTTTAATCAGAGGGTTATAATTATTATTACCATCTGCACAATAAATTGAGAATCTAACACTATTTTTTTATATCTGCCGGCGTTGGTAGTATCAACTCCGAGAAAATTGAGTTACCTTTCAACATTTGAAAAGTTTGCTGATGAATGTTTTGGCAGATAAAATCTCTAAATTATTATGCCCCCTGTTTGTCTCCCTTTAAAACAAACATTTTTTAATTCTCTGCTCGTTTGTAACCACACATTTACACAATAAAATATTTTACACGTAAATCCAAAACTTTTTCTTACTTTCTAACTACACATTCTCCAAAAAATTGCTATTCAAAACTCAATTTTTTTCAAAATGATGGCCATTGGACGGGCTAAATAATCAAACATTTTCAAATAACAACACTTGAGTTCGTTGGACAACACCACAGCAAGATCGAATTGAGTACCACATGGTGATCACAATTATTCCTTTAATTAAAAGGCGATTGAATCTATATATGGAGCTCATTAGGATTAGTATTGCTAACTCACATCTTCAATACGATAAGATCTGCTCCTCGATGGATTCAGTCGAGAAGTTTCAGCAGAAGAGGGTGACTCCACCACAGCAATGCCATGATGTTGACCAATCTGCAAATCAAAAAGACCACAATGCATGTAAAGATGCCATATATGCACCACAAAATGATTGTTTATTGAAAGTGATGTGTGTGAAAAATACTAAAGCATTCAGGGAAAAAATGATTTAACAGTTTCGAAGAGCATATGTGATTCTTGGACATCATTATCATTAAGCCTCTGTTTGTTAGCCATTAAAAAGAGCTTTTTTTTTTTTTTTTTTTGGGTTAAAGAAATCTCACCACATTATCTGTTGATAAATAAATCTATAAGTTATGATGTACATATAACATTGGCGTGAGCATCGGGTGGGTTGATTTGGTTATTTCATTATTCGGAACCACCAATTATACTTCAAGTATTTCGTAAATGAAATCATTTGTGTTGTTTTAATTATTAGAACCAAATACAAACCCAAACCGTCAATTCGAGTTCGGTTCTACACATAACATTTTTTTAAATACATTTAATGAATATTTTCATATTTGTTCTTTCAATACAATACATTATACATATATACTACACGCTACTATTTGACAATATTTGTGCAAGAGAGAAAATTCAGCTAAGAAATTTTTAAGATACAAAATAGTGGAGATTAAAAATCAGGATAAAAGAGAACATTAAAACATAAAAAATTAAATTACAGTTTGATAAGAAATTATTTTTTTTTCTTAATAAATCTTATTATATCCATAAATGAGGCTTGTTAGAGCCTATAATTTATTATGTACCATGCTTAAATTATTCTACTCTTAAAATGAATCGACATAAAATATACTAATTAAATACATAATTATATATCATTAAGAAACTATAGTCCACATATTGAACTCAACTCTTTTTGAATAAAATACAAAAAATTATATTTCAAAAAAGAATCACGAACTCAAGATAACCAAAAAAGTACACTACAGTGCAAGCTACCAAGCGTTATAAAAAAAAAATCACTTAAATTTGTAATCAATGAAAAAAAAAAGTAAAAAGCTCGAATTGTAAAAAATGAACGCTCATCAACTTATACTATAATCTAACTTGAACTTTTTGATTCATAGAAATCTCAAATTGAAAAGATTAAAATGTACTAACATCTGAAATGCAATAATCTGATGTGAGGTAAGGGGCAAAAAGTAGGTAGCTATGTCAATGAGTCGAGTCGAGTCGAGTCGAGCCGAAAAAAAAAGCTCGGGCTCGGCTCAAGCTTTTTTGGGCTCGAGCCGAGCCTAGCAAAGCCCGGTAAAAAAATGAGGCTTGGCTCGAGCTTCCAGTCCGAGCCGGCTCGATTTTTATTTTTTATTTTTTTTATGCCAGCTAAAATAGAGTAGGCAGCAAAAAATTAGCTGCCTGCAACAATGCTGCAAGCAACTTTAGATTGCTTTTTAATTTTTTTTTATAATAATAAATGGCCGTACGGTGTGGCTCGTCGAGCCCGAGCCGCCCGAGCTTTTTTACCATCTCTAAACGTAGGAGTTAGTTTTGATTTTTCGAGATTAGAGTTTAGAGTTTTAGACAAATTACTATCTAGACAAGGATTTTAAAGTTCTGTATTTCTTTTACACGATCTATAAATTATAAATAAAAATTTTTATATAAAATTGGTTCCGTTCGAATACCCACAACTCTAGTTTAGAAATTAAGAATAGATCGGACCCATCAATTCTCGATTTCAACTAAAATGTACGTGTCTTTATAGCGAAGCCATTTTGTTATTGTGGTTATTGATAGTGATTGAATCGATTTGTGGTAGGCTATCGATTAAACTTATTAGTACGATCCAATTATGGCATTGGTTCTAAGAGTTTTTTTTTTTTTTTACTCCTATAATTTAAGCAAATGATTGGTTGTTTGATTTTCATTTAACACTTGTTTGGTATAAATTTTTTAAAATTTATTTTTTCACACTCATTTTTAATCATACATTATTTTAATAAAATAATTTTGCCCGTAAATGAATAAATTTTTCTACTTAATAATAATACACTAAAAAAAACCCACTTTTTCATAAATTTTATTCGTAAATATGAAATGTGCCCTTAACGTTATGGAAATTGAGCAACATCCCGCTGAAAAAAGTACCCTTCTGAGTTCTGAAATATAACTTGCATCGCAGGTCATTTTCAATGAGCGATTAGTAGGATTTGAAGACCGGTCCCTTTCTCCCTTAGGCCTTACGCACACGTAGTTAGCCTTAACGTTGGTTGGAATACGAGGAATCTCTCTCGTACTGTCTTGAAATTCAGAAATATACCTTTTCAAATCTTCAGTATGTATACCTTCTCTCCCGAAAAATTATAATGTTCAAAAATATCAATTAAGATGGATTACGCCTGTGGGATTAAGGGAGTGTTTGTGCTGGTTTTTTTTGTTTGTTTGGATCTTGTGTTTTGTTTTTTCTCCTTAATTTTGCAGTGCACTTCACGTGTTTGTTGAATCGTCTAAGTGATTGTTCTACTATTACTATGATTTTCTTGGTGCATATTGTCTATTTTTAACCCTTTCCAAGTGTAATGCATTACACATGATCGGTGAAATCCCTCTTTCCTTATTTCTATCAACATAGATTGAATTGAAAATGTGTATGGCCTTTGTTTTGCTACAATAGTCAATATGACTTAATCTATTCTGCCTTGTATTTTCCACAGTTTCTGATTTCTAATCGATAATTTTGTAAAGATTGACATGGCTGAAAGACAGTTTAATGAGCCGCAGCATGACACACAATTGCAGTCTCCTCCTGCAACAAAGGAGGACATGATCTCTTATGTGGTAGCATTGGAGGCCGCTTTGCTACCGTGCTTACCTGCGAGAGAACTCCAAGCAATCGACCGTTCTCCCCATCCTTCTCACCAGAGTATGTTTAGTTTTTCTGTTATTTTTTTCGTACTGCTTTTGCAAACTGGCATGAAGAAAGGTGGATTCTAGGACACGGGAAAGGGGAATCAAAATTGAAGAACACGAAAACAGTAAATTTTTGGACTGTGTAGAGCCTAATTATATTCTCAAGATATCATTTTGATGAGGTGGTCATAGGGAGCGGTAAGCACCTCTGAATGAGGAGTTCAATGGCTATAAGCTCATGGGGATATTTTATGTTAAGAGAGATATTGGGTACTTTATACGTGTATTAATTGGCCCAATATTCATGCTATATAAAGGATTTTTAAGGGGTTGTTTTGGTGCCCAAGGGGCATGAGGAAAACTTTATCCTCTTCTCCGTTATGGTGAAACCTGCAATAACAAGTGGACGTAACTCACATGTAGAGCGAATTATTATAGGATATGTGTTTTTGCTTTGCTTGTTTTCGATTTCATCTGATCTAAAGTAGATCATGACTTTACCCGTAACGTAAATTGTGCACAATTAATTCACTTAAGACCCTATCTGAGTCCTATTTCTAGATAATAGATTCTGTAAAATGTGAATTTTTTGGAGAACGTGTGGTTAAGAATTAGGGAAAGTTTGGGTTTGCTTGCAAAATTATTTTATTGGAAAAATGAGTGGTCGAAAATGAGTTTGACAGAAAATGAATTTTAAAAAATGGGGCTCAAACAAGGGATTAATGTTTTAGTTATTCTTTGCATCGGTCGAAATATTCGGCACCCATTCTTTCCCCTTAAAATCATTTTCGAGGCAGGAGGCTTATCACATATGAACTGGGATTTTGATAATATTAGTTCTCCAAAGAAATTTAACTCTAATATGAGCTTTTTACATCCCAATTTAGTGGAAGAACCTAAAGTCATACATCGCACGGGTATTACTTGCAGTTGTTGTGCTGCGCTGATTGACAAACTCAAATAAGGACTTGGATTCTTGTTAGTCAACCTGCTGTGAGGTCTAAATTTACAGTAACTTCTTTTTAACATTTCCGTTTATGTATCTGATTTAGATTATCTTTCTGGAAGTTATTTTAACTCGTCTGCATCCTCATTCATTCTTTGATGAAACGTGTAATTTTATTTGTGGCTGGGTGATTGTCTCATGAAATGGAATTATAGTTATATACATCTGTTTGTTTGGCCTTTCTTCACCAATTAATGAATGAAACAGAAAAGAAAAGAAAAGAAAAAATGAAAGATAACATATTTGGTTTGCTTCAGTTGATGTGGAGAGACATGCTAGAGACTTTATGGAGGCAGCCAAAAAGCTTCAGCTCTATTTTATTGGTTTACAACGCGAGGATCAGCCTACCAGAGCAGAAACCCTTCAGAAGGTAAACTGCGGATAAATCCATATCATCATGTTGCTTATTACTCTCTTCATATCCTATGATTGATCCGGATTTTAATGTCACATTTTCTGCAGGAGATTGCTATGATAGAAGAAGAGTTAAAATTAAAGACTGAGCTAATTAGTAAACAAGAGAGACTGATCCAAGGGTGGAGGGATGAGTTGAAAGAACAACTGCACAAACACAAAACTGAGTTGGAAAGAGTGTAACTAGAAAGATGTCTAAATTCTGATTGAACCATTGATTCCCTTCATAACTTAGCGGTGTATTTTCTGCTCTAGTATTTGTTTTTCAACTCAAATGGTAACCTAATATATCTATTTTGAAGTTCAGATAGTAAACTGACACAATTTATAGCAATCATTAATACGTTAAATCTCCTTAAGTTTTGACAGTTATACTTCGTGTTTTATAACCTGTATGTATCAAAGAAATTCTGTTATGCCTCTGAAGAAAAGGAAAGAAAACTGTTCGGCCTCAGTGTAATATCTTGTTCTTTCTAATTTTTGGTGCAAATCCATTTAGTCAAGAGCATTCACTAAGACACGCCTGCATTAAGATGCACACACTGCGGCGCAATGCACATTGCACAAGTTGTACTAACCTTTTATGTAATTCAACAAAGAAAAGCGGTCGATATATGTAAATATCAAAGACGAACAGTCATTGTTAAGCATTGATGGACCACACACAGGCACTAAAACAACACAAGTACTATTACTGGATAGCTGTCGATGATAATGAGTAAATCTGCAGAGAAACCATTCTCTATTTCTCGAGCAAAAGCGGTACAAAACCATGGTCTACTTCTTTGCATAGGTAATCAACATAGGATTGTCTTGGGTTATCTTAAATCCTTGAAGTCCCTGCATTGCTACGGTTGATTGCATCTCATTTTCATATTCTACAAAAGCAATTCCTGGTTTTGCTTCCACCATTCTAACTTCCTTGAATCCAGGATACTGACAGAAAAGCATTTGCAGCATCGTTGGGGTCGACTGGTGAGGAAGATTCTGAACAAATAAAATGTTATTTGGTGGAGCCGGAGCCTCCTGGACAGCAGCTTTAGCTCCCATATATGGTATTTGAGACAGCTGCAACATTTGGAGAGAGAAGCCTTACTGTTAAGTTTGCTTAAAAAACAATTATAAATTGAAGTAGAGAATTAAACAAACACCACCAACTTCATATAGGACAACTGGCACAGGAAAGAAGTTTAACACCAATAATGGTGGAATAAAGCAAATATGAGTTGGTTCAAGTTTAGCATTACATAGCTCGATCTTACTTTTTCAAAAACAAGTCCTAAATAAAGCTTGACCTTATTATATACTACCAATATTATTCCAGGAGTCAATCTTAAACAAGCTTTTTCAGGATTGAACAGCTTTGATTCTTTCTATGGTACATGATGCTTACGAGCATAGCTCTAGTTAAGATAATTAACTTTTAGTAAGAAACTTAAGAAGTGTCAAGCTAGGCGCAGTTTATTCATGAACCAATCTTGATAAGAACCCAATAGTAATGAATTTTAACAAACTTGGTGGATTTACAATTCACAGGCAGATTTTTTGGGACCACTACCCCGTGCAGGAAAAATAACATTTCACCTTTTTTGTTGCTCACTCGTATTAAACTTTCCTTCAGGATTCTAGCATTCTAGCATCACAAGATTCTTGCAACCTGTCTTTCACGTTGACTACTTTGGTTTATGGGGCAAAATGGTTATTGAGGTCCTGGGGCCCATAGACATCTAACCTCTAAATGCAACAAAACTTCTGCCTACAAAGAAGGAAATATATAATGGATAAATTTGCCTTTTTTATGAATTTCTACAGTAGAAATACACGACAGTTACAGGGGATTCACAAATATCGCTTCAGTTCATATATGTACTTTTATACTTTTCTCATTTTTCCATTTCATATATCACTATGTGTTCCCTGGTTCTACAAACTAACATCATGTAACATACCACCTAGAATCAAGCACCTTTTTAAAACCAGCCAAAACTACACTGGGAATAGCTGATGGCCTAACTGAATTATGTTATTGTAGTAATGGGAACATTCAATTTCAACAAAGTTCATCTCGATATTCATAAAAATTCAAGGATGTTATCTTTGAGCTATGCTTACAGGAGGAGCTGCACCATAGGCACCAGCATAGGCAGCATTTGAAGCATCATGTTGCTCCTTCTTCTTTCTCCCTGTAGCACAAGAGAGAAATGTAGTTAAAAAAAGAGAGATTATAAATGTGAACATAATTCATGAACCAGATGCAGAATAGCATCTCAAGTTGTCCGTATTTCTTTTCTCAAATATAACAAAATGCTACTTTTATGTTCTTGTTCCAGAAATTGAGTTTTGGGAACATTAAAAATGGTATGCCATGATAAAGTTTTACAACCTGAAGTTTTCAAATATGTCTGCAGTATTATTAACAATATTTTTGCAAATGTATGCGCGAGTAGTAACACAAGGATCCCCGAAATCTTGTATGTTGGAAAGACATCAATATTTGTATACATTTAATGACAGGATAACTCCAAGAACTATATGCATGTCATACACACCCAAAAAGTCCAGCTTATATGTATACGGTATACCTACACGTTTGAAAGCGATGAGCACACACGTAGCTTACAAGTTACAACAGTGCAGACCAGCGTTGACAAATTGAAGCAAACTTAGGAGATTACTCCAATTAATTCATAGATAGACAATCTCTTCATGCAAAAAATTGAACCAGTACTACAAATGACATGATTTCCCATTCCATTTATTGGTTTTGACTTGTTAGCGCAGTAGTATTCTGTTATCAAATCACTTTATCACTCTAGTTGGCACAAACACCTTACTATAGATGGAATCAACAACTGCTATCTCATTTTAAAGTTGTATTGTCAAACCACCAACCTGCCTATATTTGCTCTCTGTAGTGTATACTCGTAAAACCTTCAGAATAATATGAAATGCTCCCCCACTCCCAAATTGCATGTCACTCCCCCATCAAGAAGGTGAAAATTAAAGAGTCGAGTAATCCAGCCCAGTTTTTCACATCTCAACCAAAGAATAACTTACAACGCAACGCAAATGTAGAGAAACTAATTACATGAGAATAAAATCAAGTCTTCCACTAGATAGTATCCATGATATTTCTTCAGCACATCCATATTTCTAGATACAGTTTCCTGTAGCAAATTATTTCTTCCCACCATCCATGGTGCACAATAAAATAAAATAAAATAGAAGAAAGAAACACAAAAACCTACATGCACAACTTTCCAGAGGCCAATCTAAGAGGCACTTTTAATTAATCTGGTTTTCACATCACCGTGCAATTACATCCTCCAAGCTGATACATGTGGACGAAAACAAGTATATGAAAGACAACAAATCTTAAAGCGGATTTGAAAATCAATTGGCATTGTCTCAGCGGATCCACATTTTCTGTAGCATTTATGATAGCAAATAACGTGTTATTTTCATTGAAGAATATTTACATAGTTTCTGTATCGATTGGAGACGTACTAATAAGTGTAGTTTCTACATTTATTCGGAGTCCAAAATAATGATATTTTATTATTCTTTAGACAGATTAGTACCTAATTTGTTATTTATTACTTTTATTAGGAAAGACTCATGTTTGGACGAAGAATTAGAAGGAAAAAAAAAAGGGCTAAAATGAAGCAAATTCAAAGTTTGGGACTAAAGTGCAAATACATAAAAGTTGTATCGGACCTCATGATGAACATTTGAGAATGCTAGAGGTCAATTGGATGAGGAAAGAAGTCAAATGAATGAAATATGGTCAAAGTATTATCAAATATCAATTTTCACCCGAAAAAAGTTATGCTTCGAATTTTCGATCCTAGATTGCAACCCATTTTTGGCATAGCAAACATTCGGATAGGAAAAATGTTATTTCTAAGAAAAATTGTAGCCCTTTGAGTTAGCTTTTCAACACATTTTGAATTACCTCAATCGGATATCGGGAGAAAAAGTTATGACAAAAATACTAAAAACTGGCCGTCAAAGATCAAGGCGAGCGCCTTCGCTTGCAAGTGAGGTGCGCACCTCAACAAAAAAAGGGGCACCAAACAGGCCAAGCGCACGCTCTGGATATGCCTAGGGGCATGTCTTAGTGTAAAAATCTGATTTTCCTTATTTTTGTTTTGGTAACAATTCAATGCAATATTTTTGAAATCCTTTAAATAATTAAAACTCGACTAGAACGTGAGAGGACCTCCCTAGACCTAAAAATTCATAGATTCAACATATTTTGGAAGCGGAGAACGAAGCTAGATCATCAACATCAAGGGAATTGTGCAAGATTCTTGAATATTATCCATCCAAAATTCTTTCATCTTTTCTTGATCAGGGGGATTTTTTTTATAAATTTTTGTATAATTTAATTATTAGAATGATTAGCTATGTTCTTCTATTATATTGGATAATTAAGGAACCCTATTTTTGTTTATTTCAATTTAAGACTTTAATTTAGGTATATCCTATTATTTCTTGATTCATTTTACATTCTCATTGCATTATTTAATTGTTTGGACATCAATTGAATAATTAGTTACTTGTTGTAATGTAGGAATACTTACAATAAGTTTAGAACGCGATAAAATCAACACATAGACAATAAGTATTAGGAATAATATCTATGGAATGTGCAATCATGTAGATAACCTAAACTAAATGCATAATTTTCATATGAATTCAGTTTTGGAATAGAATCAGGTAGTGTTAATCATAAGATGGTATATCTTAGAAAAGAGCATTTAACATATTAGCATTATCAGTGGTCAAAACTGCATGAAATTAACTAAATTATTTATTTATAATTGAAATAGATAGAAATAGGGGGAATCATGAATCCAATATAAGCATTCAATTTACTTGCTTTATTAGTATAGATTAGAATTTGTATAAACAACCACAAATTTAATACTAACTATTGAACTATATTTTAAACTTTATTCCTCGTGGGAACAATAAACTCAAAACTCACAATTTCTATTACTTGTACAACGATCTTGCGGATTTCAACATAACAAGTACCAAAGAAAGATGCTTTACCTCTGTCATCATGCTTCTTTCTTTTTTCTCGAGGTACAAAAGTACCATCCGCCTTTGCGATGATATCAGATTTTGTCTTTGCATATTGTATCCGCTACCAAAAAAAAACCCATATATTTTAAATTAGAAAAAGAGAGGCCCCACATGCGTACACCAGTGTCATTAAAGACAGGAAACAGAAGTTATATTACACACCTAAACCGATTTGGTAAAAAGGTGGATGATTAGTACAAAATCAAATATGCAAATATCATTTAAAAAAACAAACAAACAAAACAAGAAAGTAAAGCAAGGAACCCCAATGGCCCTCATCATGTTCATTGTCCCTACAATCTTATTGTCTCATTAGAAATCGAACCACCGCACAAATTATGAATGGATCCACATATAAAAATGACCAATGATGGAAAGTGCTAATTCATCATTTAGCAAACACCGAAAGCTGTTGAAGGAGATCCCATAGTTTAATTTTACATCACTGCATGAGATGGGTTTTCATTTTTTGTGGAAGTTTACAACCACAAAAGAAACACGCATAATACCACAGAGATACAGTTTACACAGAGACAAACCATCTAAATCTGTGCCCACCAGATTTTACCTTCAATATGCACTACAAATCCCAAATCAGAAATATGTTCATCTCTTATTTATCTACTTTTGCTTTAATAATATGCAACTGCCAAAAAAATAAAATAAAATAAATTATAATGCACCTCAAGAAAGATTCTTCGTCTTTTCCACGTGCTTAGGGATGGCACAATATAATCTTGGAAGGGATCTTGCACCAATTTTTATGCAAATTACTAACCGTCATACAGAATACATAATGCATCACAGATCATTACTGCAAAAGGTCATCGTGGTTCCTAGCTGGTTTAAATGAACCTCAGTGTAAGCAAGACATGTTATAAAATCATGCAAATACAAATTTAGCCGAGTGATAAATTTCATGCCTAATTATTCTACCTCTACATTTCAAATAAAGTAAGCTTCTTTTTGCTGTTCTGGTGGGGAGGGAGTTTCACTTATCAGCGCATTGTCTTGTAATGACTAATGAGAATTCAACAATCGCATTGCGACATCAAGTTTGTAGATAACATGTAAAATTATCCACCACATAATGGTATTCTGGTACAAACCACAGTTAAATCAGGAAAATCATAATATTCAGTTGGCAACAGGAACATAACCATTGGACTCGAACCGGAAAGAAAATTAGCATAATCTACCAAACTAACATTCAGGTCAGCTACTATAACAAAGTGATCAATTTTCCAAAATAATAGGATAAAAAAATCCCTGAAAGAAAAGAGGACTATCAAAGTGAGGAACATTCTACCATTGGCTTGTCGTAGAACGGGAATCCCTGCATCTGTCGAAGTGCATTAGTGGCAGAAGAAACCTCCTCAAAAATCACCCAAGCTTGCCCCTTGTGTTTTAGGGTTTTAAATGCTAAAACCTCCAGAATTTTCCCAAATTGCGAAAACACCGCGTGAAGCGATTTCTTCAGTTCTGAATAGAAAAAATTATCTATAAAACATAATACATTCAAAAATACTCACAAAAAGATATTCCATTGAATCTATTTGCATGTAAAATTGTAAGTATACATAGAAGTATGCATAATACCGTCAAGCTTGATTTTTTCATTGAGGTTATTAATGTAAATAGTCATGTTGTGAGGAACATCGCCTCCGGTGGGAGTGGTCTCCGCCATGGCCACTGTTTTTCGTCTCCTTCTCCGGTGAACCGAACGGATGGTTCGAACTTCAAACCGAGAAATCGAGTGGCGAAATTTACGGTTGGATGGGTTTAGACATTGGGATTTTCGGGGCTTAAACCGGGCCACTTTAAATGGCTTCGACAAAGTTTGATATTGGAAAAGAGTAAATTACAGAAAACAGTCATTTAAATGGGGCCGTTCTCTTTGACGTTTTGATCTCCGCCATGGCCACTGTTTTTCGTCTCCTTTTCCGGTGAACCGAACGGTGGTTCGAACTTCAAACCGAGAAATCGAGTGGCGAAATTTACGGGTGGATGGGTTTAGACATTGGGATTTTCGGGGCTTAAATCGGGCCACTTTAAATGGGCTTCGACAAAGTTTGATTATTGGAAAAGAGTAAATTACAGAAAACAGACATTTAATTTTTCAAATTCAAAAATTAGTTTTAAGTTTATTTAATAAAAAATCAGGTATTAATTGCGTTTATAATTAAAATCCTAATTTATTTCCATTCCCCCGTCTCTCTCTAAACCCACCCAATCGCTCCCTCCATTCTCTCTAACCTTTCTGTTGTCGTCGCCGTCGCCGTCACCGCTCTTTCAACCACGAACTCCTCACCTTTTCGTTGCTGTCGCCCACCGTCGTTACCCAGCCCTATCACCACCTTCAATCCATATCGCCGGCCAGGAGCTTCAATCGTGATGGTGAAACTGTGTGCGACGCGACAAAAGCTTCAATCACTCATCACCTTTCTATCGCCGCCATCCGTCGTTGTCGCTCAACCCCATAATCACCCTCAATCCATTTCGTCCAAAAGGATCGTGAATCACCATGAGTTGTGACGCAGATCCACCCACTCGGCGACTCTTTGCAGCCGAAGCATCACGACGTTGCGTTGCTGCGCCGATGGTGTTTTGTGTGGTGGCGGTATTTTGGGTGGCAGCGGGGTTTGTGGTGATGGACCTGACGATTTTTGTAGCGGTGGCTGTGGTGGTGGATTTGGCGGTTGGAGTGGTGTGGTGTTTTGTGTGGTGGTGATTTTGTAGTGAAATTAGTGGTTTGTTGGTGGTTGTGGTGGTGAGGAAAAGAGTGAGGTGGTGGTGAAGAGATGAGAGTATGGTGTTCCTATTTGTTGTGGGGTGGTGGTCACCAATTATTTGGTCGATTATGACCATTAAATTGGTTAATTTGTGACCAATAAAAAATACGTGATCAATGAAAAAATAATTTGTGACCATGAAATTATACGTGACCTAAAGAATTATTAATTTGTGATCGATAATTTAATAATTTGTGACTGACTGATAAGTTGTGACTCAGAATATTTGTGATTTGTGTGACCTGTGAAAATTTTAACATGTGATCGTAAAATAATTTTTGACCTATAAATTTTTTGATTTGTGATCGAAAAATAACTTGTGACCAATTAATTTGATAAAATTTGATCAATAAATAAGTTGTGACCCATAAGTATGTATATGTGACCATGAATTGTATAATTGTGATTTTAATATATTTAATTAGTAAAATATATTTAATTAATAAATAAATACCTTTTTTTTGCAATTTTTTAACTGAAGGCCTGAAAATTGATTCAGTGATAGTTAAAACATGATCCTTGAATTCGTCCAATTGGAAAATTCAGAACTTTAATGCAAATAGCACAACACATATCTTTACAAAAAAATAGGGTTCCTGATTGGGTTTCTTTTATTAGAACTAAAGTACGGTCTTTTCCACGAGAGGTTGGTGCGAGAACAACTGTAGCTAACTTAGGAGTTCTGTTGTTAAATTTCATATCTTAATAGTTTAATTATAACCCATTTCAAAACTAAAAAATAAGGTTTAAAACTTCAAAAATCAGATATTATTAACAGCCCGTTTGGAGGAATTTTTTGGTCTCATTTTTAGTTGATTTTGGATCGTTGTCCAGTGAATATCACAATCCATTGCAACAATTTTGACCCATAAGAAACTCAAGGCTGAAAAGAGAGGATCTTTTCATTTCTCTTTATTCCATTTTTACCCCCATTACCGAACAACCAGCCAATGAATGCATTTTCCACTTTACTTTTTCCTTCTTCCATTCTTTCNTGACCCATAAGAAACTCAAGGCTGAAAAGAGAGGATCTTTTCATTTCTCTTTATTCCATTTTTACCCCCATTACCGAACAACCAGCCAATGAATGCATTTTCCACTTTACTTTTTCCTTCTTCCATTCTTTCAGGCGTCCGACACGTTCTTTAATTCAAAATGCTATTGAAAACATGAAACCCAAATAGAAAGGAGAGAATACTTTAGTCTGAACATTCCACACAAATAGAAGTGATTTTTTATCCCAAATTGGAGAAATCCCAAAATAGGTCTAGTTTCTTCCTATGTCTCCTGACCGAAGTATCTCAGCTCCTATCAATCTTATTATTTTGTTGTCGCATTTATCCCAAAATTCGAGACACTTGAGAACTCATTCTCAAGTCCGAAGTTGTTAAAAATTATGCTTAACGTCTTTTATTATGGCCCAATGATGAAGCCCCTAAAGTTAGCCCAACTACAAGTAAATGAATCTGACCCGATTTGGCCCATCATGTGTGCATTC
>CAIGRR010422923.1:0-12730 GCA_903798365.1 Fraxinus sp. 1973-6204
GGACAATATTGGGGGGCGATCGCCCTCCCTAGCTCCGTCTCTGCATCTTTACTTGCAACCACTAAGTATGAGCAATCCGAAAGTCCTTGATTTGTAAGTTACGAAGACATTCACAGAGTCCACTTCTGTAATAGGACAAAAATAGAAATTACATCAACATTGGAATTGACCAGATACATAGCTACAACGAAAATATCACTATGTGATGCATCGAATGGTATCCCTGAACCTACCATGTTTGTTACTACTATTACGCTATTATCTACCTCAATTAATCGGAGACATCTAACATTTTTTAAGTAAACAATTTGTGTTTTTGTATCACCATTATCAACAACATTCCACATAGCTCAACAACTTATTCATCCTAATTACAAATTATTGCAAACACAGTAACATATATCACATAAGGTTAATGGTGTTATACGCGTGCAAAGAGTAAAAATCAAACAGTATAACAACAACATATTCATCAAAAGTAAACCAAAAATATCACATCAACATATGTAACTAGAGATGGCCCTGCCCTGCCTTAGACGGGGCGCGGGCGGGGCGGGGGCCTGCCCCGTTTATTTATTTATTTATTATTTTTTTCAGTTAACTAGTTTTTTAATTATTTTTTTTGTAATTTGTAATTAATTTTTTTTATTCTTTGCGGGGCGGGTTCCTCGCCCCGCCCCGTGACCCGAGACGGGGCGACAATACCCGCCCCGCCAACCCGACGGGGCAGGGCGAGTTTTTTTGCTATCTCTATATGTAACAAACTACGACTGATTAACTTCCTAGTGCTTCAAAGATACTGTGAGTCAGATGGTGATATGCATAAAACATTTACATTTCAAATGGCGTTATAAGTGTGTATATGTTAAATGAAAGTAATTAAAGTAAAAAAAGTTAGAAATAAGGTTTGAAAAACATACATTGCTATTCTCAACGTTGGTATAAATGGCCACTATACATGGTAAGATCCTTAAGTTACGGATCGTAATAGACTAATCTAGAGAAGAATAAACCACCTAAATAATGATAGAGATTGTAGTATATTATGTACAAGTGACAACAAGGAAAGAAATAAAGAATGAAGTAATCTTGGAGTATTAACATATTATACACCAGCTTGGAAGAAATCACTCGAGATGTCAACACTTCCCCTCAAGTTGGTGCATAGATATCACTCACGCCCAATTTGTCAAGACAATTGTTAAAAGCTTGGTTAGAGACTGCCTTGGTCAGCACATCGGCAAGCTGATCTTGAGATCGAACATGAGGGACTTCAATAATTCTTGCTTCTAGCTTTTCCTTGATAAAGTGCCTATCAACCTGAACGTGCTTAGTTCTATTATGTTGGACTGGGTTGTGGGCAGTATCACATGTTGCCTTGTTATCACAGTATAATTTCATAGAACTTGTCTGCTCAATGTGTAGTTCTTGCATCAGATTCTTAATCCATAATAATTCACATATTACCTTGGCCATTCCCTTGTATTCGGCTTCAGCCAACGATCTAGCCACTTTCTTACTTTTCCAAGTGACCAAATTTCTACATACAAATGTAAAATATCCAGATGTAGATCGTTGATCCTCTATTGACCCTGCCCAATCGACATCGATATAACCTTCAATTTCCAAGTTGCCTTCCTTTTTAAACAAAATTCCTTTTCTTGGAGATGATTTTATGTAGCACAAGATACGGGTGACGGCATTCATATGTTCTTCACTTGGAGAGTGCATAAACTGACTAACAACACTTAGTACATAAGCTAAATTAGGTCTGGTATGTGCAAGATACATTAAATTCTCAACTAGTCTCTGATAACGTTCCTTATTAGTATGGACTTGATCTGGATGTGTACCCAGCTTCAAATTTTCTTCCATGGGAGTACGACTGGACTACATGTTGTCATATCAATTTCCTTCACCAAATCCAAAGCATATTTTCGTTGAGACAGAAAAACTCCTTCCTTCGATCTTGACACTTCAATAATAAGAAAGTATTTTAAGTAGGCAAGATCTTTCATTTCAAACTCTCGAGCAACATGACTCTGCAATGCTTTCTTCTCTTCAGGATCATTTCCAATTACTATCATATCATCAATGTACACAATAAGAGTTGTGATTCCTTCCTTGTTAGATTTCAAGAAGAGAGTATGATCTGAGTTGCTTTGCTTGTATCCAATAAACTTCATAAAACTGGTGAACCTTCCGAACCATGCCCTCGAAGACTGCTTCAAACGGTATAGGGACTTCCTTAAATTACATACTTGTTTGCTTTTTTTGGTTTGCATAGTGGGTAATTCCATATAGACTTTTTCTTGGAGATCTCTGTGCAAAAATGCATTTTAACATCAAATTTCATTTCTTCATTCATAGCTTCTTTCCACTTAGGATCTTTCAAGGCCTCCTGCACACTACTAGGAATAGATATAGTAGATAATTGATTCATAGATACTTCACTTTCCTTTGACAATCTATGGTAAGACACAAAATTATTCATGGGATACTGAGACTCAGAGTTGAGAAGAGGTTCATAGTTAACTCTAGGTTTTCCTCTTGTGGTTCGGTGAGGTAATACTTTTAGTTGAGTTTCAGAATTTACCTGAGGCTCAGACATGGACTCGAACTCAGGAAGGAATTGATCCACTGGTACATTATGAAGGGGAGTCTAGTCTTGACTATTTTTATCCTCGTTTATATCATTTTGATGTTCACTGCTATAATCCAAACACTCACTACTTGGACACTCAGTTCTTTCATCCAATTTGTCACCTCTTATAATATCCAAGGTGTCCAAATGATGATTAAGAGTTTGCAATTCAATTCTGTTCTCCCTCTAAATTGAAGACTCGGGAGAATAATACATGCTATCTTCATGATACAACATCAAGAGTGACATACAATTTGTGAAAGGGAGGATGATAGCAGCGATAGCCTTTTTGGTGTTGAGCATAACCAACAAAGACACACTTGAGAGCTTGGGGTTCCAATTTATTTCTCAACGGCTTATGAAGATGAACAAAGGCTACACACCCAAAGACTCTAGGTGGCATATTCAGCACAGTGGGTGAACTCACAGCTTCATGAAGAACACTCAAGGGGGTCTGAAATTGTAATACACTCAGGGTATTCGATTGATAAGATAAGTTGCAGCTGTGATGGTTTCATCCCAGTAACTAGTCGACGTATGAGCTTCAAATAAGGAAGCACGAACAACTTCAAGAAGATGGCTGTTATTGTGCTCTGCAACCCCATTTTGCTGAGGGGTGTAAGGACAAGTAGTTTGATGAGTAATGCCATGATCATCTAGCTATTGTTTCAAATCTTGATTAACAAATTCTCCACCATTGTCACTGCGGAGAGCTTGTATTTTAGAATGATATTGAGTGGCTATCATTTTGTGAAATTGTTTGAACAATGAACTAACATCGCTTGATTTCATTAATCAAATCCAAGTCATACAGGTGTGATCATCAATAAAGGAAACAAACCACCGTTTCCACTAAGAGAAGGGATATTTACTGGACCACAGACATCAGAATGAATAATCATAAAGGTGCTGGACTTTTATTCATACTTATTTGAAATGGAACACAATGGGTTTTAGCCAATTCACACACATCACACTTAAATTTTGAAACAGATAATTGAGTAAAGAGTTTTGGAAACAATTTCTTTAAATATCCAAAGGATGAGTGACCCAAATGTTTATACCATAGCCAAATTTCAGAATCTGTAGATTTATTCACGGAGAATGCTTGAGCTAACTGATGAGAACTCGTGGGCATTAAATCAAGGTAATAGAGCTTTCCCCTTCTAGTTCCATAACCAATTGTCTTCTGAGTTCGAATGTCCTTAAAGCACAAAGGTTAGGCCAAAAAATTACAATACAATGCAGAGTAAGAGTTATTTGAGCAACTGACAATAATTTATGATTGAGGGTTTGAACGACTAATACAGAATCAAGACTCATATTTTCAGTGAGGGTGATAAAGCATTCTCCAATAACGGGAGAAGGAGTACCATTTGCTGTGGATACAATATGTTGTTCAGATGGTTTCATAGATTGAATATGATGATTATCAAAGGTCATTTGGTTCGTAGCCCCAGAATCAACTGAGGCACGATTATTTGGTTTAGAGTTCCATTTGCTAGGTGCTTTGGTAGGATCCCACCATTCTGGATACCCAATCAGTTTATAGCATCGTAACTTCGTATGCCTAGTTTTACTACAGTTATCTGTCACACCCCATTCATATAGATAACAATATACTAACCAGTGTAGGAATACAATTGTTAATTTGACCTAAACATCTAATTTCACCCACACATTTTTTTTTAATAAAATGAAAGCATTTCCAAAAGTATATTCGGAACCAAAGATCATAAAACCATAGTCCAACATATTTATCCTGAGATTGAAAAGTATTCATAGGCCATTTCAAAAGTCATACATGATTCCCAAAGTATAATACAACTAGAGTCTACAAAATAACCCCATAGGTCGTCATCCAAGTACATCAAATTTCGAAATTCCGTAAGAGCTTCACAACTAGCCATGTCTCCTAGGAGGTTCCATGCTCACCTGGAATGCAAGAACTACATAAGCCAATGCTCAGTAAGCAAAAATCATGCAAGTCATGAGTATAAGTGACACCATGCCATTAACTTTAAACATCATACTAAAGATGTATTATGCTAAAATATTCATCAAAGTCAACTCGAAATAATTTCATTTGAAATCTTTCATTGGGCCCTTGACCCACCTACTATGCACTGGATATAGCTACGCACAATATCAATAATCAATAATCAAATGGCCAATTTGACATCGACACCGGCGAGTGGACCATCCTCTTGTGACCACTAGACGTCCATTCCCTAACTGCCCCTATGATCACCCGAGAAGTATCCCACTTAGCAGCGCCAATAATCAGAGTATCATGAAGGCACAGTCGAGTGGTCCACCCTCCTGTTATCATCAAAGGCCCATCCCTTATCCACCTTTGCAATCAACCAGGAAGTATCAGTCGTGACGCCAAAACATATCACATAAGCATGCCTCACATGCCTCGGTGCCCTAGTAGTGGTTAATAAAATATTTTATAAGGAAAGCTCAGTTTCACAATCATGTTGTGCATGTTAGATTTTTTAACCATGGACGTATGTAGTGCATGCACATGAAAATGCTCGTGAGTAACCTATTCAATGATCATAACTATCAAATGATACACAATGAGATCCTTATCAGAGTTATGTAAATATTACAACACTACTATGTCACAAACACTATGTTCTTGCATCGTAGTTGCAAATGAATTTTTACTTACCTTTTTGCCCTTGTACGTGCGTGCGCTTCTACGGGGTGTAAATCAATTCTCTTTTTACTTAAAGTCGAAGAATCACCTGTATTACCATGTAATATTAAATATAATCCTCAATTTTANTACCTTTTTGCCCTTGTGTGTGCGCGCGCTTCTACAGGGTGTAAATCAATTCTCTTTTTACTTAAAGTCGAAGAATCACCTGTATTACCATGTAATATTAAATATAATCCTCAATTTTATAATATTAACACACACACACAATCTCGTGCTACGTCCATCAATGCCAAAATAATTTAGATGACATTAACAATTCAAGTTACCGATTGCATTGCAAACTAGTCCCATAAATCACACTATTTCTCGAGTCCAATTACGAACGTCAACGTTATCCAATTGTTGTTAACAACCTATAATTCCTTAAAATGTAATTTGCATGCCTAAGAGACAGTAAATGAATAGGTAAAGGTTGAATCTAAGTTAAATATACAAATGGACAGAATCTGTTTTCAGGTTTCCGTCGCTGTCCAAGTATTTTTTCAATCCTTTTTTCACCCCCTTAACTATATCCAAAAATTCCCAAGTTTTTACCACACTTCTATAAAATTTATGTAATGGTAATCATGCCATAAATTTGTCACAAGTGAAGGGTTTACAGCTTCAAAGGCATTCCTTTTTACAGATACCAAATCAAACAATTTCTCTCATGGCTGTTTTGAGTTTAACTTGAGCTAGACTTTAAAAAATTGGATTCTAACCTATTAAAGATCATATATATACTTCTAAATCTTGTATAAAAACATTCATATTAATAAATATAAGTTATACCTAAGGGGTTACGTAAAATCAAAGGTTAAACCATTCAAGTCTAGCAATCTACATCTCCGTCCGATTATTTTCTTTCAAGTTCTTCTAATTAATTGCCCCTATTTTTGTCATCATAAATCATCAAAACACCCCCCCAACATGATCTTAATAGAGTCCAGAGTTTCAAGAGGCTATAAAACTCTCAAAAACAATAAAGACATACCTCAAAACAGTGTACAAATTCAGCTGCCCAGAACTCCCAATTTCCACCTTTTTATTTTCTATTTTTCCTTAACTCTTTTGCTTTCTCTTTCACCTGAGGATAACTTGAGGAAAAATTTGGAGTTAAGTGTCCTATTTAGGGTCTATATAAAGAGTCTTAAGGGTTGAGGTCGTGCTTGACACCTAAGGATGAAGAAATTGGTGATTAAAAAACAAGTATCTTCAAGCATGAGGTGTCCAAGCATGATGTGGCTTCATGCAGCCATATTTGACTTTTTCTTTCTTATATTTGGATCCTTATATAACTTATAAGATATATATCTATCCAATATAAGGTTCTAAGGCTTGAGAAGATGTGATGGAGGCCTTAAGATTGAAGGAATTTGATGTTAAAGTGACAAATCACCACATGTTAAGTAGGAAGTGTCTCCTTCTAGTTAAATTCTGATTTTGTACCAATCCTTGGACAGTTTGTATAAAATTTAGGGATAATATGTTACATATTTGAAGCCTTAAAGAAGTGGGACATGGCTAATGCTTAAGGGCGAAGGAATTTTTCATTACAAGGATAAATCATTAGGCAGGAGGTGTACTAAGTATGAGGTGGTCTCTTGGGGTTAAAATCTGATTTTGTACCTATCATTGCAAGTACAAATCAAGTATCATTGGCTTATTTTAATGTGTTTAAAATCCAATTTACTTGCCCTAAGATCCCAAAATATTTTATAGAGCTAATTCCTTAACCGTTCATTCATTACCTACTCGATTGACACCCAATTCTCTACCGATTTGCAAGATTTACACCTATAAACCTTATCTTATCGCATTGTGGTCATGTTACTGCATGCCTCATGTCCCAAATGTGTCAATCACCTATCTAGGGGTTTAAGGTTACCTTGATAATCAAATGGAGAACTTGTAAGTTTGTCCATACTAATTTCGATCTTTTCAATATTCTCATTGCTTAGCAAGTCAATCTCCAACACCCAGATCAATCTTTTTCTCTACCATAGCTCAACATAAAATTCACCACCTAGGTCGAGGATTAAATGACTAATACCATACCAAGGTCTTAAAATCTCATAAAGGGCTAACACCATACCAAGGTCTTAAAACCTCAATAATTGACTGCATCATTTTAAGAGAAAGCAATTAAGAAATTGATGCAAATGACATTATAAATAGCATGGAATGCATGAATCATAATGGCCAAATGTGATGTGAAGTTCTCTGATTTTGCTGTTCCAATTTCAAAGCTGCAATTCTGAGATCCAGATGCCCGATCTTGATCAATGGTAGGACCAGTCGATTGATCTGTTTTAGGCTTAGCTTGACGTGCCACCATTGCAGATGACTTAACACGATCAGCTTTACCATTCAGAGCGGTTCTATAATCAGAGTCATGACGTACATAAGCATAGACTTCTTAAAGATCCAATATTGAGTCCTTTCTGAGAATCTCATCTCAGCCTTGTTCGAATTCTGCATCCAATCCATTCAAGAAAATGTGTAAACGTAATCTTTCAACAGATTTTCTATAAGCAATAACATCATCGGGATCTTTCATCACAATCCTGTCACATGATCAAGTTCTTGAAAATTTTTCACAAGATCACCATAATACGTTGATAAGGGCAACCAGTCTGTTTGGTAGAGAAAGCTCTCCGATTCAATAAAAAAAGTTGTGATTCAATGAACAAAGCTTTGGCCAGAGCATTCCAGATTTCACGTGCGGTGCGTTGTCAAATATAGCGCTTCATAGTATCCGGTGACATAGAGGTTAGCAACCACCCATTGACCTTTTGATTTTCGGCATACCACTTTGCATATGAAGCATCAGTATCTTGTGGGAGTGGTGTTTTGCCCATAATATATTCAAGCTTCTCACGTCCTGCAATTTGCATCTCTATGATCTGGGACCATACATCATAGTTAGTTTCAGTAAGAATGACGCTGGTTGTAAAATCAGAGTTTTCGAATTGAACATGAATGATTGGTGTTGATTCAGTTTTGTCATTCGACATGATGCAAACCTTAAAAAAAGGAGAGTTCAGCGGTGATCGAAACATACCAAGTCAGAAATAAGGTTTGAAAAACATATATTGCTCTTCTCAACGTTGGCATATACATGGTAAGATCCTTAAGTTACGGGTGGTAATAGACTAATCTAGGGAAGAATAAACTACCTAAATAATTCTAGTATATTCCGTACAAGTAACAAGAAGGAAAGAAATAAAGAAGGAAGTAATCTTGAAGCATTAACAAATCGTACACCAGCTTGGAAGGAATCACTCAAGAGATGTCAACAAACAACTCCTGAGCATTCCATTGCTACTAGTCAAGAATCACATTCAATTCCAAATGACCTAAAAATTGGACTTCGAAAACAGAGATACCATGGAATATCTAAAGTTGCAGTAATCTTTGTTAAAAATTAGATATGCACATATTACATTTAATCATTTTGTAAAAAAAAAAAAATTAAAAAATCTGGAAGATAATTCAACGGGATCACTCGTCGAACGTCACACACGATTAATATCTCATTGATATCAATCTGCCACGCTCGCTGCTGGGGAGTAATCTCAATTCATCTCTTAATGGTATTGTAGCAAGCAACTTCATTTTGAATTTGAATCTCCATATATGTTCAGCCTCTGAATTTTAATTCCACCCGTTTTCTCTGCCTTTGAAAATATTTAGTTATATATCCAAAAATGAAAGTTTATTATACAGTACGTTTTGGATTCTAATGGGGTTATGCAGTATTTTCGGTAATTAATTGGATTTAATAGTATAAAATGAATTATTATATATTAATCAGGCATATATAATTTTTTCCCTCAAGAAACTTGGATTGAACCACTTTGGTTAATGGATTTTTTTTTTTTTTTTTGACGTAGATACCCGCAACCGCTACCGTGAGTGCGCACTAGATTGAACCACTTTGGTTACTGGTATTTTTTTTTTTTGATACCCAGGTACCTTACAGCGACTAAATCCTGGAGTCTACACCCTGGCCCCTCAAGATGCAGACGGGTAAACCGCAGGTTATGCCCCAAACTGGNGCAACCGCTACCGTGAGTGCGCACTAGATTGAACCACTTTGGTTACTGGTATTTTAGTTTAATAGAAAATGGTTGTTTCAGACTTTTGTAATTTATATTTGAATTTAAAGTAATATTAGTTTTTTTTATCTAAACCATATAATGTCAAGCTTTTATTATTAATTAATGAAGAGTCAATTTTGTTGTTAAACTCTATTTTGATTATTGTTACAATTTGATCGTTTCATCAATGTATGTTAGTTCGACTAATGGAAATATTTGTATGGTGGGCTATTTGGTAAATAATAATGTTGGACAGAGAGAAATAGATGTAAACAAAATATTAAATATTGAAAACAAAAAATAAATCGACAAAAGGGGGAAAAGCTAAACAAACTTATGTTCGAGAAGAATTTATAAATAGATAGAAATGAGTAATAAAATAATAGATAATACTTGTGGACCCATAAATAATATATACATTTTGACAACCAGAGGCTAAATGCCACACCCCATATCTCGAAATTAGATGTTGTATTCGAATTTAAGAGGTTATCGCATGGATATAATAGTTTAGGGATCTAATTGACTATTGGCTAAGTTTTAGTGATTAAAGTACAAATATTTGAATCCCAAAGTGATAAATCCTCTCAAATTTTGTGATAAAGTTAAACAAACAAATTTTGTTAAATATTATGTTTATCTTTAAGTATTACTTTATCACAATTTTTGTTGGTTATTATGATTATCTTTTAAGTGTTCAACTTTTATCACAAATTCTTCTGGATATTATTATTATTATCATCATCATCTTTAAGTATTTAAATTTATTTGAATAAGTTATAACACTTATCCAATACATCATGAGAGTACTATAAATAGGTGCATGGTTTTCAAGAAAGTTACACCTCGCTTGAAAGGGCATCAAACTAACACTTGTCTCGCTTGAATTCGTGGAAACTTGAAACTTGATTATCCATATATGACTGACAAATGTATTTTGTTTTAATTCTTTTGAGTTATGTTGAATTATATTTTCATATGTATATGACTTTTACGTTTTAGTGTATTTATATATTGATTGAATTTTTTTAATATTATTTAATTAAATATTAATAAACAATCTTACCATTGTGGTGGTCAACGGCCTCCCAAACTGACCCAATATATTGGATCCATCACTGACCACAAATTACATTTTTATCTCTCATTTGTTAGACAATTTCCTTTTGACTTTTCTACTAAAACACAATATAATAATTGAATACTTACCAGCAACATTTCATTTATTGAGGTAAAAGCGGAGCTCATGCCAGCATTCATAAGAAAAACTCTTGGTAGATTTGCTCCACAATGAATGCTTCTTCCACTTCCCACACCAGATGTAGTGAGGTTAGTAAAATAATTTAAAACGTGAGGACGCTATCCGGATAAGAGTAGAAGATGCACCTATTGCTGATCTTTTACTTTGCATTGTGCCTATTGATTGTTATCAACCATTTTAAATGCATACCTGAACAGTTTAGTTTCTTTATTTTATGTCTAAACTATTTCATTCATCCAGTTGCGGAATCATCTATTGCGGAACACATTCTATCAACAGATTATGTGCATGGTTAGCGATTGAAGATGATTATGTGGAATCATCTATTGCCGGTAAAAAAACGAAAAAAAAAAAGGGCGGAGTTTTCGATCAATTTCATAAATTCAGGCAAAACAGGAACAGCACCATTCTCAAAAACTATCACAGTTAAAAGGAATAAATAAAAGAGGAATCGAACGACATCAATGGGTCAACAATTAACACATAGGAAGTTCAAAATTTGTTACATACAATTTCATTTGGAAGAAACGATTAACTTCAGCTGGCATATAGCGAAAGAACTTGACGGTCTAAAAAAGAAATCCAAGGAACTTTTTGTTGGAATTATTGTCCCACATGACCAAAAAACATTTGACTTTATTTGATTTTAGATATTAAGGTAATTATTGGCTCTGAAAAGATACGCTGTTTTAGTGGATATTATTTTCCTAATTAACCACCGTTTCCTCTAAGTGTTGGCAGAATACCCATATTTTGAGGTCACTCAAAGTAACATAAAGAAAGGTAAAGTGAGAGAAACAATTTTCTATTTTTTATTTTTTATTTTTTTTGTCACTTGGATCTTGGTATGTAAATAAACCTTGTATCTTTTATTTTCACATTATAGAGATTGTGAATAATATGATAGTTGAAAATCCTCATTAAAGTATTATAGCTAAAATTCAACACACACGTGGTATTGAGACATGTTGAAACTATTTTTCTTTTCAATACTGAACATTTTAATAGTTTTCGATTGATTTGAATGGCAAATGTTTGTTTTGAGGAATGATTATGTTTCATACATATTTAAATATAGTGAAGCTTCACTGCCAAGTAGGGGTTCACTGAATATTCACAAATTGGGGGGTGGGTATTTTTTTTTTGACTTTTTTAATGAGGCGCCTCATATGAGGCAGGCCTGGCAAAGCAGCTTAATTCATTTAAATATCATCGATGCTTTATTCTAAATAGACGATAAAATACCATAATTGATATTTTCATGTTCGAATTTTGAAACGTGGGATTGTGTTAATTTCATAATTGCCGCTTGCTGTTGTTCTGGTTTGGGAAAATTTGTGATGAAATGCACTAAGAACACTCACTACCAAATCTTTATGTGAACTAGTCATGAATTGTAATTCCCATAATGGATCTGAATCCGGTAAGTTTTCAGTATCAGCATAACTTCACGCACAATCCGTAGACTAAAAATCATTTCTATATTTTTGCTGTGTAATGGCTACACTGTTTACGAATCGATTGTGATTATTGTTTATAATATTATTAATTACTCCTTTATTTCTATTTTCAAAGGGGAAGTCTTGGGGTATTATTGGGTTCGTGTTGAATGAATTATTCTTCCTTGCCAGAAGACTTGTCACAGGGGTCTTACAGGCCCCTCACAAAGGGTCGGGCCCCACATGTATTTAAAAAAAATATATTGTACGGATCCCACCATGTGTGTGTTTTCTGTACAACTTCTGTAAAAAAAAATTCTGTACAACAAGGGGGTAGAGATGGCAAAAAAACCCGTCCCGCCCCGAATGAGGCGAAAAAAACCCGCGCCCGACGGGTTGGCGGGGCCTGCCCCGCCCCCGCCTAGTTAAAAAAATAAAAAATAAAATTTAACATTGTTTGTTTAATTTTGGACATTGTTTGTTTTCATTGCTTGGTTTGGATATTGATATAGTTATTTTAAGTATTTGCCCCCGCCTCAAACCCGCCCCGTTGCCATCACTACTCGCTCGCTT
>CAIGRR010422946.1:0-15150 GCA_903798365.1 Fraxinus sp. 1973-6204
ACACACCAAAAATCTCTTTTGCTTAGTGCATTTGAAGACATAAATGAAGCCTTCCTTTCTCTGTGATTTGAAGACCTCTCAAATTCGGTCCCTGTGTGAAACCGTCTCTGCCTTTGTGTGCCTCTGAGATTCTACTGTTATTTCCAACCTTTGGTGTTACCCTTTGTGGTGTTTGGATTGAATCTCTGAGCCGATTAGAAAAGGGGATTATTTGTTCACTTAATTTCCTTTGCTTTGTTTTTTCGATTTCTTTATAGTTTGGTGATTATCCATTTACTAACTTGTTGATTTCTTGAATTTGTAGGATGGATTATCACTTATAGATTTCCTATATGTTTGTGACGAAGCTGTGTGGTACAGATGCTTTGCGCATGTTGCATATGCCCTTTATAGTTATTTACCTTCTTATTTTCCTAGTCAATGCATGATTTATTTCTTTAGGTTCATATACTTCTCAAAATTAAGTCATTGTAAATTTTTTATTGCAGCATTGCTATTTATCATAAAAATCTGTTTGGGAGGAACCAAAAGCTTAATCTTTCATTGGAGAGGGGACAGATTGATTCAATATTCAGGATAAACTACACTGATCCTTGGATTGAAGGAGATGATAAAAGGACATCAAGAGCAATCACAATTCAGGTAGTTAAGATTCTACGTATAATTTATACATTCTGTCACTTCATATAAGTTAATTCCGATTCTTTTTAATTTTAATTAGAACTCAAGAACCCCCGGAACGCATGTTCATGGAAACCAGCCCAACAATAATAGTCTAACTATAGGACGTATTACGGCTGGAATTGAATACAGCCGGCCATTCAGGCCAAAGTGGAATGGAACAGCTGGACTTATTTTTCAGGTACATTTCATGGGTTCACAGCTTTGTATTCATTAGTTTGTGCCTTTTGATCCCCCCCCCCCCTTCCCCCCTAGCCGACAGTAATTTGATATTTTTTTGTTTCTGGTTCTCGTTGATCAAAGACTGAATATATAATATGATATGGCATCTGAAGTGAAGACTGCCCGTCCAGTTACTCGGAAGAATCCTTTTCGGCTTAGTAGAGAAGTTCCATAATAGCTTAACAAGTCTCTTCTATATTGTTTTGTTGAATAAGTTTCTAACAGATTCGTCGTCTCCTTTAGATAACACACCGATATGATTTCATCGCCTTTCACCACTTCAAATCATTTTCTAAACTCCTATATTTTCTGTACAAGTTTCGACTCATAACAATTATTTCAAAAAACATATCACTACAATTCTGTATTGTGTTCACATCCTTGGCAACTCCTTTTTTGATCACGAATTGCCTCAATATCTTCAGTTGGACCTAAGTCATTGTTTGTGCAACTGGAAAAAGAAATAAGAAAATGCATTAAGATTAGTTATTTCATGCTTCCCTGCATTTGGTTATGGACAGTCTTGGGAAACACATTTTTACTGGATAAACTTACTTACATCCTGGGTGTCGCATAAAACTCCGTTTTTCTGAAATGTTCACCATTCTTTTTCCGTCAATTTACTAACTTTCCGTTTCAACCTACCATGCCAAGGAAGAATATTTTCGTTTACCTCCAGTTTTCTTGATATAGACTTTCTTGCATAATTTTCTAGCCATTCGAACAAAATTTTAACTAATTGCTGATTTGGCAAAACGTCACCCAAATCCAACTGCCTCCTATTTACCATTCACTACGTAAATTGAAGTAACTCCTTTTTTTGATTGATTAAAAATTAATTCCAGCGTGCTGGGGCTCGTGATGATAAGGGAGATCCTATCATAAGGGATTTCTATGGCAGCCCGCTTACAGCAAGGTATGCATCATACTTGATTACTCTGATTCATATACAGGAAGTGCAATACCTTCTAATGCATTCGTTTTGAATTTTACTGCAGTGGAAATACTCATGATGATATGCTACTTGCTAAACTTGAGACAGTATATACTAGTTCGGGTGACCCTAGTTCTTCAATGGTTAGTTGTTCACAATACATTTATTTTTCTGTTGATGTCACATGTTAATAATTTGTTGACAATTTTGTTTATTAAAATTGTGAACTCGCAGTTAGTGTTCAACATGGATCAGGGTATCCCTGTCTTGCCAGAATGGCTAATTTTTAACAGAGTGAATGCTCGCGCCAGGCAAGGCTGGGTTGTTGGACCTGCATGTCTTCTCTTTAGGTATGTCCTCTTAGTCTTCATTTTATCATTCCATATGAAGCATGAAGATAAAGTCGCGGATGTCTTTTGAAAGTCAAGATGGGGGTCTTCCAATTTGAACATTCTATTAGGAAAAACTAATGGAGTTAACTTAGTGTCCATATTGAAAAAAATAAAAAACTTGAGGGACTACTTTGGAACTTAATAATGTTTGGTGGCTAACATGGAACTTCACTATAAGTTGATTGACTAATAGTGTTTTTTGCCCTATAGTAATTTATTCTTGCCCTTAAAGATTCCTCTGAATTGTGAATACCTGGTATTCATTTGCTGAATATCCAAGCTTTTCCTCCCACACAGCTTGTCAGGTGGTCACGTCGTTGGTAAATTTCCTCCCCATGAAGCATTTGCAATTGGTGGAACCAACAGTGTGAGAGGTTATGAAGAAGGGGCTGTAGGATCAGGTCGGTCTTATGTTGTTGGAAGCGGAGAAATTTCATTCCGCCTGGTAAGTGGAGGAGTTTAAATTTTTTTGCGAGAGTTTCTTGTTTTCTAGGTATTGGGTCTTTATTTATATATATCTCAACAGTAGTTGGATTTTTGGTGTGTCTCTTATTATTTTCTCTCCATTTTCTTGTTTACTGCTCAGCTTTAGTAATATAAAAACTTCTGTGGTGAACATTTCCAACTCCTAATGAAATCTGGACTTACTCTTGGATAAATTATTTTCTTTGGAATTTGGAGCGTGATTACAAATTTTCTTATCCTCTCTCTCTGGCTTTCAAAAAAGCTTCAAAAGATGAGTTTTAAAAACACCTAGGTCTAAAAGATTGTGGCATCACAAACTAGTTCAGATTAGAATAGTTGTGATGAGCCATATGGTATTCTTCTTGGTCTTTTTGTCCCTCAACCACAAAATTTCCATCTTCCCTTTGGCTGCTTGCCCTTCAGAATAACTGTAGTGAAACCTTGTTTTCAGCCACTATCTATTACTAATTTATCATATCTTCTAGAGGGGGCCAGTAGAAGGGGCTATATTTGCAGACTACGGAACTGATCTTGGTTCAGGTCCATTGGTTCCAGGTATGTCCTTAGCGTCTTGTATATTTACCTTCTCCCTCTTCAGTTCTATTGGCGATGGAAATACATGCATGGCTGAGTTTAAAATAAGTAAAAGTTATTTTAATGACTTTATGTTTCCAAAACATGTGTTGATTAGTTACTTTTTTCTTAATTTTATGTTGAAAGGGTTAATCATTTTGAAAATAACTGGTACCTTACTTCATGACTGAAAACTTATTTGCTATTTGATGGATAGAAATATTATTATTTAATACTTACGTACGTATAAATGAAGGTTTTAACTCCTAGATTTTATATTACTATCAGTGACAGACCTCTTTCTTTCTTATGGTCTGGTACGTCTTGCTTGCTTGTGATACTCAGTTGCACACTTGTGGAGCGCTAGATTGAACTTCACCTAATAAAATTGAAGAAAAAGAGCTTAGCCGCTGGTTGGTTTAGCTAAAAATCAGATTTTTAGTAAATTTCAATAAAAGTCGATGAAATCTGTGATTGAAAATTTGATAAAAGTTATGCAATGGGTGAAAATGAGTGAGCTTTAGAAAATGGGGATCAATAAAAAGGCTTAATCTTATTGTACAGTGCTATTGAATGCTGTGTAGCTTGAACATGTACTCCCTGCATCAATTTTCTCTTTTCTCGTTTGGTTGTTTTACATTGCGCATGTACCAGGTGATCCTGCCGGGGCAAGAAATAAGCCTGGAAGCGGATATGGATATGGTGTTGGTATTCGTGTGGACTCACCGCTTGGACCTCTAAGACTTGAATACGCCTTCAATGACCAGCGAAATGGGCGGTTTCACTTTGGAATTGGCCTGAGGAGTTAATGAGTCACATTATCTTCTGTTTCTATTATTGATATACCTTTTTTCTGTAATTCTTTCCATCCTCCTAGGTAAGGTTGTCTTCCATTCTTTTTAATCAGTTTCCATTCGTGAGGACTCACCGCTTGGATCCACAGTTATCGATCCTGCACATATTTTTCCGTATTTACATGTAAATTTGCTAGTATCTTGTAATTTAAAAATATTTAACGAAGACCGATTTTAATTTAGCCTCCTATTTGTCAACTTTGTCACGTTTTCGCGCTTTGTTAAACAAATTTTTGACAGAAGGTAACAAATTTGCAAAGATTTCTTGATGAGCATGGTCACAGGTTCATCTGCAGAACACTTTTAGGATTCTTGTTGCACTTTTAGGATACTTGTTGTACATACACGTGAAAGTTATGTACACCATTATTTACATAGATTATGTACCCCTAGCATTGCTAACTGTTATGAATGAATCCAAAATGTAAACAACAAATAAATGGATTTACAGAAATATAGTATTTTTTTATTCATCAAATTCATCAAATATGTATCAAATCCTAACCAAAAATTAGGAAAAACACTAGAAAAATTAACGATAATTAAAATTAAATAATAGAATAATCATCACTGCCATAGTATTGTTTCTTTCTCTCATCATTTTCAGCTTCTCAATCTTCCAAAAACATGTATATCTACTGCATGAGAATCCCAATGGCAGACAGGAGCAACGAAGAGCAAATGAAGAGACTGGAGATGGATAGCGATGACCCGAGTCCAGCATCCGGACCTGGTGCTGGTGCCAGTCCCGGTGTTAAATCAGCATCCTGTGCCCTCACAGCGAAGGCTGCCAGGCATAACACGACGAAGATGGTGGCAACAGCTCTTGAAATTCCGAAATGTGCCATCTGAATATTTTGACGAGAAAAGAAAAATGATATGCAGAGATAGTATTCTATGTAGAAAGAGAGAAGCTGAGAATTGTAGTGTGAGAGATGTACTGAGTGAATATTAGTATTTATAGCCGTTGGATTTGCTCCAACGTTCGAATTTTTTAACGTTGCAAATGTGGTCCCCTCGTTAGAAAATTGGAACGTTAGGTCAGATAGCTTTTCAAATGAATGTCCCCTTATTATTAGATTATTGCAAGAAAGTTCTGAAAATCTCATCCTGCTGAACTTCTTCACCTTGTCTTTGAATATTCATCAACCCTTTCGTCAACCAGATAGCTGTTTCTCTCGACGATACAGCTTCGTCTTCCCCGAATGGTCTCAGCACGCCAGCAAGTTCCTCAAGCCTTTCTCGTTTTAATAGTTGTGCACAAAGTTCAAGTAATGTCTCCATAGCTTCTGCCTTCGCTTCACTTGGAGCAACAAATGTTAGAGCACGTTTTTCAGATATGTTTCCTCCGAATTCAGCTGTATGTACAAGTGCCTCTATACTTCTATCTTTGCCTACTTGCTTACCTTCCAACGACGTTTCACCTTCAATTATTCGGTTCTCACAAGTAGGAAACGAACTTGGCATTTCCATTCTTTGGTGTAGTTTCTTGCAAGGATTCTTACAATCAATATCAGCTTCACCAGCAACGCGTAATTGCTGAGTGCATTCTTTTTGTTCCGTGTCTTCGTGCTGTTCAGTCAGTGCACTTGATCCTGATGAGGATCCCGAGTCAATACTTTCGTTTTTGTTGGGACAATTCTTATCAGCTCTCACATCCCTTTTAGGTACTTGATTTAGATCTACTGCCTGATTTTTCAAATTATGTTTTGGAACTTTTAAGTGAGTGAGCAAATGTGCCTTTCTCTCTGTGTCTGAAATATCTTTCGATCTTTCCACCATTCCTTTCGTTCTTGGTTTTCTATCTTCTTCCGATGTTTGTTTGTCAGGAATTTTCGTCCTTGATGCTTTGCACTTCGACTCAATTTCACATTTCACCGGAAGAAATACAGGAGGTAAGTTGCTATATTGCGCAAGATATGGTTGCAAATGCGGATGCCTTAAAAGTTCTGCAGCCTAAATCGATGCACATCAAAGCATCAGACGAAATTTTAACTTAATTGAAACGAGTTAAGAGTATCTCACTTACTGTTGGCCTATGTTCTGGGCTTCGTCTAAGCATGCTTCTAATCACTTGCTTCCTGCAATGTCGAAAAGTTCGTTTGTCTTGTTACTTATTGCTGTTTAAGATAAGCCAAAAAAACTCGGGATATGGTTTAGAATTTTCATCGATGGACGTTCCTTTCACTTACAGAGTCGAGGAATATACAGTCGGGAGAGGAGAAATAGTTGATCTGTTTATTTTGTTCACGAGCCCAGCCATGTCCTGTTTCATCAACATTCATACATATTGACTATGATTCAAACTACAAATTACAGATGAAACTAGGAAGAAAATGAATTTGAAACTTACTGCAGCTCGAAATGGAGGTACATGGGCAGCTATTTCGAACATACAACAACCTTAAAACATAAAACAATCATGTTACATTTACATAATGATTGACATAATCCTTGACATAATGTCACATGACATCTCATCATTGGACTGTTTTAAACACAATCAACATGTCAATAAACATAATGATAAGATGTGACCGCATCCAGATTTACCCGGGTGGCGAACCAGGGAGGAAGGCCGCCACTCTTTAGCATTAGTCGGGCGAAATTCGGACACCCGAGTCACCAAAAAAAAAAATGATACAAACAAGTTGCCAGAAAAACTACCCAAGGACCATGTGTCTGATTTGTAGCCATATGGTATATCTGCTAGGATTTCCGGACACATGTAGTTTGGAGTTCCAACAACCTAAATCGACATGTAATGAACGTCTTTAGATTGACATAAAATGACAGTTCACCAGGATTTATCAACATAAAGACTTGGTAATCAAGCAGAACTAAGTTTAGTTATAGGAAAAAAGATCTTTACCGATGAAGCAAGATCGTCTTTACTCAGCAGTTTTGCAAGACCAAAGTCACCTGTATATCTAACGTTAGATACAAGAAAATGTCGGGGGATCATAGATTACAATATGCTCTCTCTTCTTACCAAGTCTGATATTGTTGTCTTTTGTAAGGAAAATGTTTGAGCACTGGATCAGGAGCAAAAAGGTTGTAAGAACTTGTGAATATGATGAAATCCCTTTTATATCGGACTTCACAAAGAAATATACCTTGAGATCCCGGTGAAGGACGCGATTAGAGTGAAGGTAATCCACAGCTAGAAGTAATTGAGTCAGCCATTTGCAGATTTTCTGTGGAGAGAAAAGACGAGCAGATTGCTTATTTACAGGCATTTAACGCCGAATTGGTTTGTATGGATTTCTTACCTCTTCAGGGAAAAATATTCCTCTAGCTTTTCTGATTATCTCTGCCCTGTAGCAGTAGCACCAGCTTAGCAAAGAGGATATAAGGATCAGGTTAAAATTGACATGGGCACATTCAAGACGAGTTTGGTATACAGTATTGAACTGGACTGGACAAAATTACTATCCAATATAATCCACGTTACCAAACAAGTCGTCAGAGTCCAAATGCTTGAACAAGCTCATTGCAACTTACATGTCTCCACCTTCACAGTAACTTGTCACAATGCACACACAGCAGTCCTGTGGTCCATCAGAATACACATTTTCAGTCTTTTTAATTTAAGTTACCTTTTAGTTCTTGATTTCAATGAGAAAAACGAACTCTACACTTCTGTGTAGGGGAGTGTTTGCAAGGTAAATTCAGTCAGCTAGTTTACCTTCTCGACCCATGCATCCTTGTACTTGACTATGTAGGGGTTATTCAGCTTCGCCATCAATTCCATCTGATGGAAGATCAAGTCGAAGGACAATAATAATACATTTGAGTGACACGACATTTCGAGTTGTCTCTAGTAGTTAAATAATAATACATTTGAGTGACACGATTTTCGTGTTGATTTTGGAAATAAACTGTAACAGATAAAGTACACCTTTCTTCGAATGTCATACACATACTGAATTACTACTCAACACGAACCCCTTGGAAATAATTTGTGTCGCGTGAAACATAAAAGAATAATAAATAGTAAGAGATGTTTTGGAAGAATGACCTCTTGGCGTGCAGCATGCTTAAATTTTTCAGTTTTCTTAGCAAGGCGAATCTTCTTCAAAACATACCTGTAATGCACATTTCAAAAAGATGATATCAAAAGGAGAACTCAACAACAATATGAACAAAATAAACCATATTCTCTATAAAGTTGTGATTGGCTACATGAATCATTGCCATCAAATGATGATGATTGATAATAAATAAGACAATAAAAAAAAACCCTCACTTCTTTTTCTCAATCTTATGATGAACAAGAAATGCAGCTCCAAACGGCCCTCTTCCAATTTGTTCTATTACTTCATAATCTTCCATTTTTGATATGGTTTTCTTGCTTGGAATCTCCATTAAACCCAGAAATCTCTTCTGAATAGACAACTATACACTGAATTGAATTGAATTGAATTTATAGCCCCTTTGAGAAATGCAGGAAATGAAATCACAGACAAAGTGAGGTATGGAGCTAGGGGACATTCATATATGAATCATGAAGGGAACATGATTCAGAACATAGCATTGAATGCAACAAACAAGCACACCTTAGAATCTTGTAATAAGTTTTGTCAACTGTGAAGTAAAATTCAAGAAAATGCTGGGGTGGAGTGGGGGTGGGGTGGAGTAGGGTGGGGGTATTAGTCCAAGAATTATGATAGGGACATTATGCAGAACAAAATATAGCATTTAATGCTACAAACAAGCAAACCTTAGACTGATGAAGAAAAGTCTTCTCAAAAAATTCAAGAAAATAGAAGGGTGGGAGTGATGAAATCCATTTGGGAAGAATTTATAAGTGGTTTAATATATAAATACATTTTTATGGATATTACTTATGAATTAATTAGAATGTGTGATTGAAAATATCAGTAAAAATTAAGAAAAAATGGTGCAACCGAAGATGTGGTCAACATTTTTGAGTCTCGACTAGACCACTTGAAGATGACAAATAAGGGGTGACTGTGACGAGAGCAGGTAGGCGCACGAGGATGACCTTCCTTCCGATTCTACTAGCTTATTTTCATGTTTTGTATAGAAAAATTCAAGAAAATGGTGGGGTAGGTGTAGGGTGGAATTGATGGAACGGGAACCAAATTGATATGAATTTTGATTGAAAAGGGAGGGAAGATTTGAGGGAAAAGCAAAGTAGTAAAGAAGGCAAAAGGGTTCTTGTGCCAGGTATGCTTCTTAAATTCAAGTGGAAAAAAAATAAAAATAAAAAAAATCAAAGGCAAACTTTGCTTGTATTTTCAGATTTTCCTACTGGATATTTAATTAGTTGGCACGTCACTGTCCCATGGATCAATATCTCAACAAATATATGTATTTTGACTTCTCAACAAAATAAGTAATTAATTACTTTAATATTTTAGTGATATAAAATTACTTAAATAAGTTAACTTGTTAAGCTAAGTCAAACATGAAACATTGCTGGTTGGTTCCGGCATTAAGAATTATTCAAGTCTATAATTCTTGGCCTTTGCTAAACATTCTTGGCCTTTTTTAATTGTCAATTAGTTCGAAATGAAGGAGTAAAATATTTAGGGCAGGCTGCTGCAGGGTCCACAATGGATTTTTGAACTTTTAAAATTAAAATTATAAAGAAGACCTTTTCGACTCGTGAACCAAGCTTCTTACAATGGGCCAACCACAACACCCATTTTACCAAGACTGGATCGAGCCGAACAAGAGTCATGACATCTTGGGTTTGATGGCCGACTCATGGTTACACTTCTAGTGCAAATTGGTATGTAGTTAAGATTGTCGTATTTAAACATCGTTCTATGGTACTAAAATGCAAAGGATGTTGTAATAATCTCATATCTATAATCTAAATATAGCGAGTCAAACTTTTCAATAACACGTTTTCAATGAAAATGTGTATTTTAATGAAAGATTCAACGGTGTTTTAATGACTAGGTTGATAGAATATGTCCAGAGGTATTAAAAAAATACATTCATATATGAAAATGTGTATTTTAATGAAAGATTTAACGGTGTTTTAATGACTAGGTTGATAGAATATGTTCAGAGGTATTAAAAAAATACATTCATATATGAAAAGTTGGAAAGGACTTTCCCCACTAAGGAAATCAAGTTATTCAATTGACTAATTAAAAATATATTTCAAGAAAAAACAATACAAAAGAAAAGAAACATAAATGGTAAGGAAAAGGATACTTTGTAGTTTTTTAATAATTCTTTTTAATTAATAAACTTTGTGGGTTTATTTAATTTCTATCCTTTCATATTTGAATATGTGTTTGAATTAAGGATCAAGCTACAAGTACCTAATTATTTGCATAATACATTACATAATTGACAGGTGTCGCGCATCCATCGGCAGTCTACAATTTTTGACTTTTCCACACTTCAAAATCACGGCTAGATTTCTTCCACATGGACCTATGTAATCCATTATGTACATGGATTATGTACATGGAGAATTATCCTTGAATTAATGATGATGGTTGCCAATGGTAATTCCATGTTTAGTGTGGGGCGGGTGAATTTTGTATGGGCAATCATGCTTGGTGTACACCAAATTTGACAGTTTGCCACATGGTAAACTATCATTCATCAATTTAAAAAAATAATTTTTTCTCCCACATTTTTTTGAAAATAAAGGCAATGTCAAACTTGGTGTATAGGAAAGACTAAAGAGTATACAATAATACAAATGGAAAAATNTGCTTGGTGTACACCAAATTTGACAGTTTGCCACATGGTAAACTATCATTCATCAATTTAAAAAAATAATTTTTTCTCCCACATTTTTTTGAAAATAAAGGCAATGTCAAACTTGGTGTATAGGAAAGACTAAAGAGTATACAATAATACAAATGGAAAAATCATTTGTGTGGGTAATCGGAATGAGGGGAGAGGGGAGAGGTTGTGGATCGCATCAATTTTTCATTTTCATTTTCATTTTCCTTTTCACTTTTTATTATTTATTCTTTAATTCTATTATTTTTTTATTTTAATTATTTCTATTTTTTAAAATCAAATTAAGAGCACTATATTTATTTTATTCAAAATTTAACCTTTTAATAGTCAAACTAACATTTTCTATTACAAAAGGATCTTAGACACAAATATTTTGAAGTGTTGGAGTCCAATTGCTAGAAATCAAAGGACACAAATATTTTGAAGTGTTGGAGTCCAATTGCTAGAAATCAAAGGTTCGGGATCCCCTCGTCAAAATGTTCAAAGGTTAGGCTCCTAGTGCTATCTACCCAAACCTTTAGAAGGAACAAGTTAGGTGGTCATGATGACACTAAGTGAAAAGCTTAATAGCTATAGTGAAACAAATTAAAGTTTGGTGGTCATAGTGATACTAAATAAAAATTACGGCGTTCATGGGTGAAATTAACACCAAAAAAATCTCTTTCTTAAAATAGTTAAATGCATACAAAATCGCTAATTTATTTATTTATTTGTTTATTCACTACTGTCATTCAATTCTTGAGGGACAAAATTGAATTTTTTTGGAAAATTAGATTTAATTGAATGAATGATGAAATTAGTGATAATAGTGAAAATTAGCTAATTCCCCACTTTTCAAGATCTATTTTTCAAAATCAGATTTCATATATATATATATACAAATTATATTTTAATTTCATCCCAATTAATTTAAAAAACATAAACCCTAATTAATTCCACTTTTTATCTCTCTCTACATTTCTCCACTCTCTCTCTCTCTACAAACCCTTCTCTCTCATTCATGCCACCACCACAATCTCTCTCTACTTTCGTTCTCTCCCTCCCTCCCTCCACTATATCGGCGTCGCTACAGGGATGTGGCGATGGGTGCAGTGTTGGGTGTGGTGATCGCTACAGCGGCAATCGACAGCCAAATCCACTACCTTCGTTCTCTCTCTCCCTCTACTACAGCGGCGATTGACAGCGGCATGTGGTGTTGGGTGTGACGATAGAGGTGTTGGGGTGCGATCGACAGCAGAATCTATTAACACCGTCGCTACAGAGGAGTACGGTGATGGCGGTGGATTTTGTTGTAGCGGCAGCGGCGAGGGTAAGGTGTTGGCGATCGACAGCGGCGTGTGGTGTTGGGTGCGATGATAGAGGTGTTGGGTACGGTGATGGGTACGATCGACAGCCAAATCCATTAACACTGTCGCTACAGAGGAGTGCAGTGATGGCGGTGGATTTTGTTGTAGCAGCAAGGGTAAGGTGTTGGTATGATTTTTTATTAACAGTGAATGGGTGTTGGCTGGAAATGGTGGTTGTGGTAGTGGTGGAGATGGTGAGGTGGCGACGACGGCAGTGCGGTGATGGCTTTTATGGCTGGGTCAACTGCGGTGGTCGTTCTTTTTGGTATCTGTAACCTAGCTATTGAATTGTGACTTTAAAATTTGTAAAAATATATGGGAAAAATTGTGACCATGTTCGTGTGACCTGTGGAGTGGGGTTAGGCTGTGTTGAAGGCGACGGTGACGCTTATGGGGAGGCTGTGGCGACGTTAGTGATGGTGGTTGTGGTGAGTTGCCGACTGTGACCTAAATCATATGATGTGACCGATGCTGTGACATGTACTGTGACTTGTAACCTGTGCTATGACCTATGCTGTGACCTGTACTGTGACCTATGTTGTGACCTGAGCCATATGCAATATATTCTGTAACCCGTGCTATGACCATTTGAAAATAACCCGTGACTATTAACAAAAATGTGAGACGTGGGCCTTATTATGTTATCAATCATTATAAACTACCAACATGCGTTGTGACTTGTGACCTAGGCTGTGACCATACAACAGGTAGGTTGTGACGTTGTCGCCGGAATATTCGTCGGAGTTGGAACAATTGCCGAAATCGGAGCAGTCGCCGGAATAAATCGACGGCGGAACGGTCATCGAAATCAGAGCAGTCGTTGGAACGGTCACCGGAATAGTCATTGAAATCGGAGTAGTCACCGGAGCGGTCGTCGGAGCAGTAGGGGTGGTGGAGGTAGGGGTGGTTTAATTATATATATGTGTGTGTGTGTGTGTGTGTGTGTGTGTGTGTGTGTGGGTCAAAATATCTGATTTTTGAAATGTAAAAGTTGTTTTGTTATTTTTGAAATAATGTATAGTAAAAGTAGGAGAAATGAATTTTTCCCAACAAAAATTCTTTTCCTTCTTCATCCTCAAGGCCACGCGATTGCCTTCCACTCCGGCCATCTTTAGTCTTCTCCAGTCCGCCACTCCGCCTGCCTGTGAATCCAGTCACCACCATCGTCCACCGACCGCCAAGTGAACGGCTGCATCTCCTTTATATTGCACCGCGACGCCGGTGCGGTGATGGCTTTTGTGGCCAGGTCAACTGCGGTGGTCATTCTTTTTGGTGTATGTGACCTAGCTATTGAATTGTGAGTTTAAAATTTGTAAAAATATATGGGAAAAATTGTGACCGTGTTCGTGTGACCTGTGGGATGGGGTTGTAGGATGGTGGAGTATGGATTAGGCTGTGTTGACAGCGACGACGACGCTTATGGTGAGGCTATGGCGACGTTAGTGATGGTAGTTGTGGTGAGTTGCCGACTGTGACCTGAATCATGTAATGTGACCTATACTGTGACCAGTGCTGTGACCTGTGATCTGTGATATGACCTGTGATGTGACCTGTGTTGTGACCTATGCTATGACCTGTGACCTGTGCTGTGACCTATGTTGTGACCTGAGCCATGTGCTGTGACCTGAGCCATGACGTTATATAAGACATTGGGCACGATACTGGTAAACTTTTATTGGGCACTGAATTAACAAAAATGTGAGATGTGAGCCTTATTATGTTATCAATCATTATAAACAACCAGCCATGCGTTGTGACTTGTGACTTGTGACCTGGGCTGTGACCACACAACAGGTAAGTTGTGACCAGAGTTGTCGTGCGGAATATTCGCTGGAGTTGGAACAATTGCCGAAATCGGAGCAGTCGCCGGAATAAATCGACGGCGGAACGGTCACCTAAATCAGAGCAATCGCTGGAGTGGTCACCAGAATAGTCACCGAAATCGGAGTAGTCGCCGGAGCGGTCACCGAAATAGTCACCGGAGCGGTCGTCAAAGCAGTAGGGGTGGTTTAATTATATATGTGCGTGCGTGCGTGCGTGCGTGTAGGTCAAAATATCTGATTTTTGAAATGTGAAAGTTGTTTTGTTATTTTTGAAATAGTGTATAGTAAAAGAAGGAGAAATGAATTTTTCCCTTCTTCATCCTCAAGGCTACGCGATTGCCTTCCACTCCGGCCGTCTTTAGTCTTCTCCATTCTGCCACTCCGCCTGCCGGTGAATCCAGTCACCACCATCGTCCACCGACCGCCGAGTGAACGGCTGCATCTCCTTTATATTGCGATCGCGACTGACCCGTGAGTTTTCTCCTTTAATTCTGCCCATCGTTTTGTTTGTTTGTTTGTTTTGTTTGTAGTTTTATTATCTATTTATGAGTTATTTTCATGATTTATGATAGTTTCATCTTTCCAGTGTTGTTTAGGGTTTACGGAAACTAGAAATTTGGAATTAGGAGAAATTAGAATAATAATAATAATAATGTTTCGCATGAGTAACTTGTGCCATGACATGTCATAATAAAATCTGCATATATGCCATTCCATGAAGCATTTTTACAAAATCAAAACTCCATTTTCAATTCCCTCTATTTAACAAATAAATTCTTCCTTGTCAGAAAAAAAAAAAGAAGAAGTTATATTGCACCAATGCTCATATCTATGTTTAGTGATAAAGCCATAAATTTTGTCTACTGGTTCGTGGGTAGTTGAAGTTTCGCTTCTATACAAACGAAAGATCCTTGGGAGCAGGGGCGGACCCAGGAATATGATTCAGGGGGGACGAGACAAAATCATGCAAAAAATAATTTCAAATTAGACAATAAAGATAATATTCAAAATGTAATACATTTTTTACAATTGTGCCTTACGGCTTCTCATACTTTGAAAACGCTGTATAATAGTCTCATTAGCAATTTCATTAAATACATTTTTTTCAACGTACACAAC